>JABVXW010000290.1:0-68263 GCA_013365375.1 Litomosoides brasiliensis | reverse complement strand
ATATATATATATATATATATATATATATATATATATATATATATATATATATATATATATATATATATATATATATATATATATATAATATTATATGGCTGGAAAAATGTTAACAATTTGATTAGCTTTAAATCACCCTTTACATCACTCGTACAATTTTTACAACTTAAAACTCAACTACGATCCCCTTCTCGTCCTCCACTCATGATTCCGTTCACTACGTTCTTACACTGTCTGCAGTAGATAATATGTACACTGAATAATTAACAGTTCGTGTCAGTTATGAGACCTATGGTTAGATAATTAGAATTGAATTTACGTGAGAAGGAACACTTTTAAAAGTAATTCGTTGCTTTTAAATTTTTGCAGGAATGGAGCGTTATAGAACAATCTATAACTCATATTATCATTCAGCGCATGGAGTAATGTGCGTTTATGATTTGACAGACGAGCGATCTTTCGATAATTTACGTAATTATTGGTTAAAGGTAAGCTTTATGAAAAGAAGTAACTTAGAGAATCATTATCCGTGAATAATGCTATTGTAAATCTTTTTAAGATCCAAGTGTATTATTTGATAACCCGTTTTTTAATTCGATGATTCATGAGCCTAAATTTAGAAATTTCAAGAAAATTGTTGACTTCTCAATGTTGTTCAGAAGTAATTTTTTTAATGAGGTCGATAAAATGACAAATGTCATGTGATTTATTTTACAATCGATGTTTCTTTAGTATCCCAAAACATCTGTAACGGAATTCTAACTTTATATTGCTTTGATTTATGGCTTTCCCAACTATGCTGTCTTCGTTCTAGTTAAGAAAAAGCATTTGATGATTAGTAAGCTATGATATAATAAACTACTAACTTCACTACTGGATAGAATTTCTGCAGTAGAAAACAATGGAATAAATGGTTGTCTGTCACTGTATTATGACGATTTAATAATCGAACACGTTGTAGGAAATTCGAGTGCATGCGCCATCAAATGCAGTGTTAATGTTAATTGGAAACAAAGCTGATTTAGAAGACAAGAGAATGGTTAATTTTGAACGTGCGGAACGACTCGCTAGCCAGCTTGGAGTCTCTCTTTATGAAGTTGTTCTTTTTCAACGTATTTATGGTATACTGATAGAAACATTTGTTCGTGCTCTTGCTAGATTTTTCATATCTCTTTTTTTCTTCTTGATATTTAAGTTACAAACAACTGTTCTGAAATTGGTTAACAATATTATGTGTAGCTGTTATAGAGCTAGCAGATGACGATTTCAATTTCTTTCTGTCATTTTCAAGCACTAAATAGTACAGACATGAGTGATGGGAATGCAAAATGTGGTAAACAGAAAGTACTGTTTATTTTTTCGTATGCAATATCCCTCAAAAAATTAGATATTAGAATATTGCTTAGAATAGGTTATGAAATAACTGCGTGGTATGCAATAGCGTTTCAATGAGTTTGAGAACACCACTGTTAACGCTAAATCATCACTGTGATATAGGATGATCAATATAATTTTCTTTCCTAATATTGCTTTGTAGAAGTGTTGAACAATCATGCTATCTTTAAACGCTAAGGTTGTAAGGAGGGAAATGTTCAAAAATACAAGTAGTTTAAACTAATAGTTTCCAGGTGAGTGCGAAGACAGGAATTAATTGCGACGATGCATTCTATAATTTGGCAGCAGCAATGCGCGACCGTCTTTTGGTATCGAACATGCATTCCGACTCAGAAGATAGCGATCATCTTGGTTCTGCTTTTCATGTTGATGGCGTCACTCTTTCTGACAAGAAATCATCCTTTTTACCATCATGCTGTTCTTCGGTGGCACAACCAACTTTTGTTTGATTAGTTCTTGTTGCGCGACTCATTCATATTGTTACCGTAATGAGTATATGCTAGTTGTTGCTATTCTGTGCGTCTTAACTCTCTTTTTGGAAAGGAATTTTAGTAGTCTAGTAAGAAACCACAGATTTGATAAGTTTTTGTTACTCCACTTATCGTATCGCATTCAATATTTTGTGGTTAATTAAGTTTGTAAAGTGTATTGTACGTTTTTTGAAAATGAGAAAAGAAAGGGGGAGATTGCATGTATAGTAAAAGTTTTTGAACTTTTTTTTGTTGCTGAATAAGAATTGTTTTTGCTCAAACTTTGATAAATGCTCCTATTACTTCTTTTTCCTGTTTAAATATCGCACACTGTTCGGGGAAGTATTTTGCGATTTCTTGGGAAAACTGTTACAAGGAATGGAAGAAAAGAGAAAAGGGTGAATAGCATCACTGCGTAATGTTAGTGCTGTAGACACCATCTCGTATTAAATCACTAAGTTTAAGAATCCTGACAGTTGATAGTGTGGCGATCTTTTGAGTGACTCACTTCACGCGAGCGTTAGTTATTTACAACCTAATTGCTCATAGATCGGCTAATCGTAGCTGTGAAGGAAGCAAATCGTGGGTAGTGTCTTGATTTATGATGAAAGACAGTGATGTATTGTTTTTGTTCAATATTAATATACGGATGTTTTTCGTATTCAAACTTTGGGAAAAGCATTTAATGAATAAGGATGTGCTCAAGTGTACTGCTGGATATTCCAAGAATATTGATTTTGAAAGCTGTATAAGTTCACGTAAGAAGAACCGTCAGGGCATAAAATGTGATGTCATGCTTGTCATTTGCATGTTTTCATTTATAATCCGAAGTTCAAGCACGAGATTTGTGAAAAATTGTATACTTCTGTGCCAATGAAGAACGTGAACTACGAAGTAGTGAGCATTTACTAATCAGCCAATAAAAGACTTATTTTTTCATAGGAAGGTGACTCTCAGCACATGTGTGTAGAAAACACATAGAACGAAAAATATTACGACATAATAAGAATATCGCAGCATTGATCTGTGGCTCCCAGCATGATATTAGGAGTTCTAACAATTGTAGATCTGCCGTCGGTACTTTTTTCACATTTTGAAGATGAATACAAAAAATATAAACGGACATGGGACCTCCCGACCTTTCGAAGTTACCGATGAGAAGTGGTCGAGGGTGTTGCTTTCAATAGTTAGCTATCATTTTATCACCCATACTACCTTGTAATTAGATTCTCATGGAACTCATTTCGAAAACCACAATATGATGCACGAAGGATGACTGTCTAGTGTTGACTTATAAACTTACAACAACTCTGGCATTTGTGAAGATAATTCAATTAGCGGATGGATTTGTTCGCTAATTGGTGGATGGATTAAATGGAAAGGTTTCAATTTAACCGAATGACTCATTTTCCAAGCAAACTGAGAAAACCAATTGCAAATTCTCCAGCTTTCCTGCATAGATTACCGTCATCACAGATGATGATTTCCAAAAATGAGTTGAATACGTGTGTTTCATCCCCTCCCCCTCCCAACACATTTGACGGGATGAGGTGTTAACGGTGTAGTTGCTTCGGGCCGCATGAAAATGGCATAACAATGTGATGATGTGGATGGGTTAAATTTGTTTATTCTTGTAGGTTGGATACAAATTGGGGATAATAAGTGCGGTTCTGTGCAAATTAAGATCTGGTATGATTGCGAATAACATTATGTTGAAGGAATTTCCCTCATAAAGCTCGATTCTGCATTATTTGCAGAGAGGCTAAATTAGATATCCCAAGTAGTTGAGTAACTGCAGCGTCTTTCAGCTTTTTATAACTTGAAGGACTTGCTGATGCGGAGAGCATTTTTTCCTGAATAACTCGCTGGCTTGTTTGCTAGTCACTCTATTTAAGTTTTTCGAAAGTTTTCCTTTTTTTAACTTATGATGGTCGTCGGTATTTCCTACCTCGATACTACTTGATGTAATACTGAACCTTTCATGGCCGAACAAATTTCAGATTGCTTGGAATTTGCTTCCACTGATGGGTGAGTTCTTCCTCGTTTTATCCTTTTCTCATACATACAAATAATAGTCACAGTAGTTAAAACCAATGTAGATGAAATTCTTGCCCTCCCAAAGTACAACAGCTGCTTCGTTATTTTAGGCGGAGTGCTGAGCTATTTTCGTAGCTTATTTGGACAAAAAGAGTTGAGAATTTTGATTCTGGGTCTAGATGGCGCGGGCAAAACAACTATTTTATACAGACTTCAGGTATTTTCATTTTCATTTGAGCTATTAATTCAATTATTCATAATAAAGATTTGGTGGTTTGGAAGTCGAAACATTATGGTGGTATACTTTTGAAAACATATTGGCTGTTTGTAATTTTTTATAATTGCAGGTAGGTGAAGTTGTGACGACGATACCAACTATAGGTTTCAATGTGGAACAAGTCGTTTACAAGAATCTCAAATTCCAGGTACACTCTTTGCAAGAAGATAGCTTCTTGTAAACACTTCATAACAAAGTAAGACGTTGGTTGGAATTGCTGTGTTCTGATTTTGACTAAGGAATCTAATTTTTTAGTGGTAGTTAGGTTGTTTTACTGTAGCTGCAAAAGAGGACGATATGTCCTAGGTCGACTCAAATTTAAACTAAGGTTTGACAGTTTAATGTCATGCATATAAAAACCTTCGCTACATTCAGAACAGGAACACGCATATCAAAAATATCTTACAGGTATGGGATCTCGGTGGCCAGACATCAATTCGTCCGTACTGGAGGTGTTATTACTCGAATACCGATGCCATAATATATGTTGTCGATTCGGCAGATAAAGACAGAATCGGTATTTCGAAGCAGGAACTAGTATCAATGTTAGAGGTCTGGATTAACTCCGGCATTGCCGAAATATATGACGGGGTTTATAATATGCCTGAGCTCGTTGATTTGTTGGATAGGTCTCATTTGAATCTTGAAATGAAAATGAAAGTGCATTTATGCATTAGTACGTTGTTCCAATCAAAGCATCCATTTTTCACCATGTATCACAGACCCTGCTGACTGTATCATCTGCTCTCTGAATCAGATTGTCTTCCAAGCCAAATACATTAGTTTTCAAATGCTTTCATTGTAAGTACAAAGAACTAAAAATATAAAATTCCTATTATGTTTCAGGAGGAAGAATTAAAAAGCGCTGTTCTGATGGTTCTAGCAAATAAGCAGGACATTCCAAGTTGTCTTTCTGTGGCTGACGTGCATCGTAGTTTAGGACTGGATGCCCTCCGAACAAGAACATTTCAAATTTTTAAAACGTCTGCTACGAAAGGTGAAGGATTGGACGAGGCAATGGAGTGGTTAGTACCATTTTTATTTGGGACGGAAACTAGCAAACACAAACAAAGCAGTTCGTGTAAAGGTAAAACATTTTAAAACATAATGACAAATCAAATATTGCTTTAAAAATTCTTGCAGGTTGTCGAACAATTTGCAGCAGAGGAAATAGAAAAAATAGTGCTAACATTCGTATACTGTTAATCTGTTTGCGTTGAGTTCTTGTTTCTTGGTGATCTTGCTTTTCAAATAATAGTCAATAATACTAAACGAAGGGACTGCCAGTGTTATATACAAAAGTTCAACGAAATCTTGACAATCACAATCAGTTTAACAGATTCTCTTCTTCGGAAGAAGTAATGGCACCACCGCAACAGAAATTATATAGATTCCGTAACATCCCTTTTCTGAAATTAAAGGACAATAATTCTGCCCATAAGGTCACATACTTCTAGTTGCTTCCATTCAAAGCAAAATTCAAGAATAAATTAAATATGTAGAGTTTTGTAACCGTTTCTCTAAACCAAATTTATATAGAATCACTCACGAAAACGGGCTCCTTATTGTTAAGCGGTCTCTGGTTGAGTGGAAATGTTCATATCTATAAGCGTTAAGCCTTTCGTTTGTTGTCATTTCGCAAAGTATCTGCAATTTGTGGATTCCTACACTGACTAATTCACGCAAAAAGCACCGAGATGAGTGTTTATCTTTACATTTGTCACCTTATCTTCCCGTAAAGAAAAGGTAGTGCTGACCCTCACGAAACCGTAAACCAGAGCATAGAAATTATTTCTTGCACATTGCTTCCTTTTCTGTCAAGTAATTCCAGGGGTTCGTAAATTTTATTTTTACAGTTTATCGGAATGCAGTTTAACGTGTAACTCATGTATTAATAAGTTTGCTCTTACCTGATATATTTGAAATATAAACATTGCACTTGTCCATATAAAATGATAAAGAGCTATGACAAAAACGTATGTCACCCAGGGATTACAGTATGTAATATTTGCTCGAGAGATCTCACCACATGAGTCACGCCAATCTTAAAATTATATAATCACAAACCCTTGAAATATTCTTGTCTCGAGTTGTATTATGTAAAAGTCATGAATTCTGCTAATTTTATATCTCCGACCCTCCACTGACTGTGTATGTTTCACATTTTGCATCTTGATCACCTTGTCAATTCAGTATTAAACATGCAGTGTTTCTATTACTACAGTCTTATAACCAATGAATTGTTCGAAATGGTGACACTGCATTCCTAGGGATTGTTAGGAGAATATCACCCAATACTTGCGTCGCTATCGTTTACACATTTTTCGACACTGTTGGAAAAAATCCATTTTGGCAATCCATACGTCTCTTCTAACTCGTAGGATTTCTTACATGAAAAGCAACCTGGTTTCGAACATGAAGCTGTTAAGCATATTAAAATGAAAAAAAGCTTACAGTGGAAAGATGCGACGAGGAACTGCAGTGAAGAGGCAATGACAATACTGAGATAAAAAATAAAGTGTAAGTGGTTTTTTTCTCCAATGCAATTCAGGACCCATGGACAGTGATGATCAAACCTGAAATTACCTAGGCTTTTTTTACAAAAAGATCCAAGAGTAACCCATGTTTTACAAAGATCAAAATTCAGATGGATCCCACAATTGCGTGTTAAGTGTTGGGTGGAATGAGGTAATACGAAGTCCTCCGTGTTCTGTGTGTTTGAAAACTTCGTTCAGGAACAAAAACAAATCGGAAATATAACAGCGGGAAAAGGCTAAGCGTTTATATTTTGAAAAATTGTGAAAAAATACTTGCATTTCATGGTATGGGAAATCAGTGAATCCTAAAGGTTCAATCAGAATTTTGACCTGATTCTTGCATACATCCTAATTAAACAAAAATAAAAACCTTTTGACGCAACGATCACACACAGCGCAATGCTTAGATCTTGCTGGTCTTTTCAGCAAACATGTACTGCAAAATGAAATTGATGGTTGGTTTTCTTTCTCCCACATATCACGTATCATTTCGCACCGTTCCTGCAATTACAATATAAATAAACGTGGAGATAATAGCCAACTTTCTACATTCGTCAACATTCAAACATGATTTTGAAAATAAAAATGAGAAGACCACATTTCGGTCACTATACGAAATTAAAAACAACTTCAGCAGAAGATAAAATGAGAGAAAAAGATAAGTTTCAAATTTCAAAAAAATATATTTACGTTGAAATACTAGAACCCGAAAAATTTACTCATAGCTTCCAGTTCCAGATGAAAACATTTCCATAGAAAATCAAAGCGATCTTGGAAAATTCTAGGAAAAATATGAACCAGTTACCTTATGAGACACGGTGATAACTCCAGGATCCGAAAAAACAATCCATAAAAACAATACTGGCGCAAGTGTTACAAAGATGAAGAAACTAATTTGCCAATACCACCCGGCAAAGGCATTTAGATACAGTAACCAAGTCACAGCCAAAATAATCTTTGATGCGACTGCTACGCCTAAAGGTATGATGTAGAAACTCCGATCTGTCGCGAGTGACCTGAAATCAAAGTGATTAAAATAACTGTTTCGGAAAGGAAATGTTCCCGTTTTGTGAACTGAAACCAAGAAGAAGTACGAACAAGTACCTGTAAACAGTTCGTCCAAGAACGCCAACTAATAATAGCAATAAAGCCTTGATCGCATACGATAAAATAAAGTGCAAAATTATGCCCACAGCTACCATAACACATGCGGGTAGAAGAAACATTATTCGAGATATTAATATCTGCAAAAGATAGTGAAATCAAAATAGATGGTAAATTTCAAAAGTTCAAGAGAATGAAATAAACGAATGCTATTAACAAACTCACATCATTTTCTTTCACATACTGGATGAAAGTTGAAGAGATCAGCCCTTTTCTGCGTTCAGCCCTTTCTAAAATCCGTGTACTAATGACATCTCCTCGTCGTGTTGCAATATCACGAGGAGTTTCATTATCACGATTGCGAAGCACTAATTCCGCATTATATTTTATCAAAACATTAACTGCTGAATGATTGCGCCGTATTACAGCCCAATGCAAAGCCGTATTTGCGTAAGTTGTATCGGTACAAGACAAGTCGGCACCCATTGTTATTAACATCTGGAGAGGATCACGACTAAAAACCTGGAAACGCAATAAATATAAAGTCTTCTAAATTATAAGAGATAATGTAATGAAAAAGAGTCATGAAATTAAAATTCATTGGGTTGGAATAGTCTTTATTTAAAATTATTTTAAACCTTATATGCTGCCCACATTGCCGGTGTCATCCTTGTTTCATCTCTTTCATCGGCAGATTGTCCTGCAGCAATCAAATACGCAGCTGTTGACGTTCTTCCAAATTGTACAGCAACATGAAGAGGGGTAAAACCTGTAACGGTAAGCCATCGTAATTAAGTGAATGAAAAAAAAAGTTGAAGTATTAGTAAAACAGTTTCCATGTATTGTTTGTACTTCAGGATATAATACTCTAGCCGCATAACATCATGATTATTGCAATGAAGTTTTTTGTGAATTACACTGCATAGTTTTGCTGCATATTAGTTGCAAAGGAATATCATAAAAGTTCATGCAACTATAAAATACAATTTTTGCTCAGTTCCACCCTGTTTTAAATAGTACTTAATTAAGCATATACCAAGAGTGACAAACCACAAATAAGCCTGCTCGTGAATAACCCCAGAAAATGAGCTATTTAAAAATACCTTCAACATCACAGAGATGAAGATCAGCTCCATGAGCAACCAATAATGCAACCATATGTGTGTGACCGTGTCGTGCTGCCCAATGGAGTGGTGTTGAAGCAAGCACGCCGCCAACTGCGTTAACATTGCAACCACGGTCGATTAACATTCGAGTTATGGATAAACTAAACAAAAGAACACGCAATAAAACTTGCTGCTTTAAACTAAGGTCAAATTCACTGCAATATTTCAAATAAGTTAGGGTGAGTTGGAATAATTCATAAATGCACACAAAAAATTTACCGATTGTTAATAGCAGCCCAGTG
Organism: Litomosoides brasiliensis; assembly: GCA_013365375.1. NCBI lineage: Eukaryota > Metazoa > Nematoda > Chromadorea > Rhabditida > Onchocercidae > Litomosoides > Litomosoides brasiliensis. The sequence goes on along the minus strand of JABVXW010000290.1, from coordinate 59,035 downwards.
CAGCAAAGAGCAGTCGTCAGCATCCAGCGTATTCGGCGTACACTCTCCAGAATCCAATAGTTCTTGCAGCCTTGACAAGTTACCAAATTGCGCAGCTTGTCGTGCATCCATCAAGACGTTTGTCTTCAGAAATCGGTAATATCCGTAAAATTCGTGCCCAGTCAGTAGTAGCAGTTAATGACTTCCGTATTGATGAAAGTACTCTTCACGAAGAAATATATAACATGAACGCCGAGACGAAAATTGACAACCAAGACAAATACATAGCCCAGACAGGTACTAAATGTCGAAATTTATTTTATGATGTTCGAATAACTGTCATCATAAAAAGAGATCTAAAACACAATAACGAACCATGAATACTAGTTAGTTGCAGCAAAATTAGCCTCTCGATTGTTCGTTGTATGCTCTTAGTAAGAGTGCTGCAACATATCACTGGCAAATCTACTCTTTAAATTTGGCAGCGTACATCAAGTGCGAAACTTGACTGGCTGAGGACTAGGATAATGATAGCCGAGAACAAACATAATTGCGCGTTGCAGCTTCCAATGTCAAAAGTATGGCCTATGGTCTAGTCAACAGTGTGCTGCGAGAAATGTGCATTTCTTGAATTACAAAGAGATGAAAAGAGGGACTGGGAAACGCAGAAGGTTCTAGGGTCGCGGTCCTTCCGCTTCCTCCTATATGGGCTGATTTTTGAAAACATCGACGGATATAACAACAGCCTTAGATGCATTTGTCTTAGCGACACCTGATTATCACCAAAAGTGCTCCGTTTATTACTACATCAGCAACACTCCTATCCTGTGCTGTCCTGAAGGTTGTCAATATTGCAGATTGAAGGGGTAACTGATTTAATGATAACCAGATCACCACATAATGTTTCCGCAATTAGACCCTTTGCGTAGTATAAACATCTCACCTGTGGCAAACAAAAAAAAAACAAATGCCATTCAATAATTCCATACTTGTTTCAACGATTAGAATTCATATGGCTATAATCAAAATTGGTGAGATTATCTGATGCAGACATTCCACGCAACTGCAAGTTCTTTGTATTCATTACGTACAGATCGATTAGCTATGCGCTCTATTGTGCCACATGCTACTCCGCGCATCACTCGTTATCCATTCTAACTGGATTTTCACCTAACTCACCCTGCTATGTCACACACAACACGTTGCAGCAGTACCACGTTTGCACTACGTAATTTATTTTGGCAATTAAATTTCATACTGCACCGAAGTGAGCAGGTGAGTTTGCAGTTAATGTGAGACAGCCTTTTTCCTAACGGCCCAGTCACAGTATCATAAAGCCTTTAATGGTTCGCAGTTTGCACTTCCGTGAATTATTACGGAGACGTCATAGTCATCCTCGTAATTATGCAAGGGAGTGGAAGTGTAGATAAGTTGCGGTGGTTCAGAGAATGAGGGTCTGCTTTAAGATTAAGCTTATACTCTTTTAACATCTTTTTATGCATAATGAACTTGTCCAAATATGCAATCCAAAATAATGTAGTTACGGAATGAAATACGGTACGAAATTTGATCATTTTATGGTCAACAAATACATATTCACATTTGTTTCGAATCCGCATGCCTATGTGAAGTTTCGAAATGAAGCTGTTTAATATTCTTGTTTTTGTGCCATGTTGTTCCCTTACACGACTGTGTCAGTAGTGGGTTACACCGTTTTACTGCAGTTAAACGCAGCTTGGATTGGCCAGAATAATAAATCCAAGAGGATGTAACAGGCTAGATTGCTCTATAATTTGATATTTATGTCGTTCCACTTTTTTGAAAGCCTTGTGCTTTCAAAAAAGTGGAACGACATAAATATCAAAATTATTCAGTTTTTTATTCCAGGAGGAAGAAATGGATCAGTTGTCATACGCATTGTGATGCCCTGATATTTGCAGAAGTAAGAGATATTTGCAGAATCACTTGGCTTTGAACTTATCCGTTTTTTATCCCCAGTAATAGTAAGCATTTATTTTGTTTGATCACAAACTATTAATCTTTATGCCTTTCGTAGGTGACGAGCCTTCATGTCCTTGGTGTCAGAGAGCTCGGGGCGACGTTCTTCGTCGCATCGTAATTTCCGAATAGTTCGAAATTTGTCACGTGGATGTGCTGGTTCAGTAGATGCTGGTACTTCTTTTATTCCCAATTTTTCGGCTGCTGCAAGTGAGGTATTCTTTTTGCAATGTTCTATTTTATGTAGCCAAGTAATTTTCATCATGTTGTTTATTCTATTTACTATCATATGATTTTCATGTAGGGCATGAAATTAACAGTCGATGATGATAACTGGGCAGAAAATACCACAATTATAACTGGCAATACAAGCGAACATTCATATAGTGGTCTTGCCGAAAGAGCACTTGTTGCTCCAGTAGGACGTGTTGTTGCAAGAAGATGTTCTCGAATATTTTGGCTTCTCAGCGCTTCGCTGATTTCATTTATGGCTATTGTTTCTCCCTCTCTTATGGTTGCTTTGCCAATTATTTTGTATCAGGTTGGATTCGACTGGCCTGAGGTTTTGTATATATATATATATATATATATATGTCTTTTTTGTGATTTTTTCGTAGCAAAAAGTCTATCAAGTCAGTGAAATATTTGATGCTAAAACTTGCTAGTAAAGTAGATTAAAATTACTTGTGTTTGTTAGTGCAAGGTTCCTTGGGATGTGATATAGTGTGAGATGCTTTGCTGTGATTTCGAAATCTTCAGGTATTGTGCGGTGCTGATTGCCAAGGACTGATGTTGAATTTGGCAGTGAAAACATTGTTATTATTAGGTGCACTTTGGGCGATGTATTTCCGGCACGCTTCATCGGACATGCCACGTTTATTTTTTCATCGTGCTGCACTGGCACTCTTAGCTTTATTCATTCTTTTTGCATTCTGGTTGTTCTATTCTGTTCGTATATTGTTCGAGAAAGAAAGCAGTTATAATGTGATTGTCGGTTTTGCTCTTTCATTACTTGATGCAATGCTTTATTTGCATTACATTACGGTCATTATCTTGGAGCTACGGGCATTGAGACCAGAATTTGTTGTTAGCGTTATAAGAGATCCGGATGGAGAAAGTCGAACCTTCAGCCTCGGTCTAATGAGCATCCAAGAAGCTGCTGTCCATGTTCTCAGGATGTATTATTCTACCTTCCCGTCTTATAATCCATATATGGATAAATCGTTCAGTGGAGGTTCAATGCATTTCCGATCTGGCAAGTTATTCTCATGTTGTACCTTATATTACTATTGTTAAGATATTTTTTAGTGTGAAAGATCATTTTTAGCTACCGAATATCATATATTTGTTTCTCATTAATTATGTGCCCATTTTGCCTCGGGCATATAACTGAAAGCATCATGCGGGAGTAACTGGATTCCTCTGCTTTATTGATATTGTGTCATTGTTAGAATTTATTTCTTTTATATAGCATACTAAGCCGGCATTGATAATCTTATTATAATAGCGGTAATTTACTTTTCAGCAACCTGCAAACAGCATTAGTGCGCTGATTTGGTTACAATCGCTCAGTTTGTATTGCGTTCGTTTAAGAACAGCTGGAAAGAGCTTCTTGTTTTACTTATAAGTAGTTTAGGCGTGTCACAACCAGTTGGAGGTTTCAAGATGTATGATATCGAAGGCTTGGGTAACGAATGTACTATACCAGAAGCTAATGCTCGTGCAATTATGGAGGCTGCTGCGAAAAGACGAATCGGTGGACACAATGAACGGTATCATGAAACAATAGAGTGGGAACGGCGAGTGCAAAAAAGGAAATATCGCTTGATTAGTACCACTGAAGAGGCGTTTGCAAGCGTTCAAAGTGTAACCACCAGCAATCAAAATAAGGTATGCTTTTCGGAAGGGAATTCTTTAAATGTTGCGCTGTCAATTTTGTTGAAATTAAGCAATTTACGAAACTTCATAATTACGACTTTGCAGGTATTGGGAGAGCCTATGGAAGCACTTGGAGCTGCTCAAGCAGTATTTTCTGCGATCGCTAGACCACTCAATAAGTATTTGAAGCTTACGCGTCAGCAGCCTCGTCACACAGCTGATCAAGTTGTTGCTCATCTTGCTCGCTGTCTTTCACTTCGTTTTACGGCTGCTACTTTTCTGCAAAGATTTTTTTCTTCGAAATTTCCTTTTCCAGCAAGTTTTTCTTAACTTTGACTTTGCTATTTTTTCTATCCTTATCACTGAAACTGAAAATTTCTTTCGGAAAATTTATTTAATTACGATTTATAACTGTTGCTAAATGTTTTTTTACATTCACCAGCACTTGATTACTTCAATGAGTGATGCTGCAGTCCTACGCTAGAGTTCTGCATGTGTACCAATGGGTATATGATTTGTGTATTAATGTATAAAGATTAATGTTTTTAGGAACGTATGAGGGAGACGAAGTGGTCCATTGTATGCAATGTTCAGGCATCCGCTGGTATTCAGCATGGGACGGTATTTGTATTGCGTTGTCACGAACGAGATGATGATGCTGGAGTACAGTTGCTTTGTTCGCTTCATTCATTTCCTTTTTTTAATCTCACTGAACAACAATCGTCAACATCGAAATTTGCCTTAAAAATTACGCCAGAATCAAATGTTTAGCTATAATTTGATCTTTTTCACTGAACTAATTTTTAAGTTATACATTAAGCAGACAAGCTTGTTCTATTACATTGGGATATCTATGCATCGTAGGATTTTTTGCTTGTATTTCACAACCCAAATTTTGAGCACAGAATACACATCTGATCTCAATAACGTTTGCTAATATCAATATTACGCATCGTTCTGTATTTTAGTTTATTTATCGTGTTTATGATTCATTTTAAAAATGCATCCAGTAATTTATCAACTAGTTCATTTGACTCAATACATGCATTATATTGAGTATATTTGTTTCACAATTGCTGCTTACTTTCGATATTTAAGAAATATTTCATCAGATTGTTAGAGTACTTTTATGAAAAGGCTTTGTTTCTTTTTTCGCATTTTTTTATATATTTCTCGCTACTCTTTGATAATCCACTTTTACATACATTAAAGAGCTACACATTTCACATCTGTACCTAATGAATGGCCAATCCATACACTGAACTTGATACTCACAGCGTCAGTATTACTTTGTACAATACGATGGTCGTCTTGAATTATGCGTTCTATCTATACTGCCATGTTATCATCATAATTTTGTGCCTCTTTACCGATTTTCTTTGCTTTTCATTCACAGTGTCCAAGTAATGTGTTTCGTGATTTCCTATTTTTCAGTACAGTAAATTATAATAATTATAATGATATAAGGAAGTGAATTCCGTGAAGCTGTGCATAAATGGCGTTTAGAAAAAAATATGGATACCGCTTTGTGGTTTTTCGTGTATACCTTTTCAGGCCTCATTTCTTTGCTAGTTTTTAGGCTAGAGGCCAGATGCTTCTTGAGTAGTCAGTTGCCTCTTTGATATGTCAGGCAATATGAACAAAGTAGTGAGAGTTTGGGGTTGAATTTTGATAAAGCTGTAAATGGTCACGAGCACAAATCATTGGATGTTAAGGATCAAAGCGATCTATTTGTGATTACTTCAGAACAATGAGCACTGTAGGTGGAGCAGGCCGGTCCAGTTTTGTTACGGAAGTAGGCCTGTCCCGTTTCAACCAGTAAAAATAGTTCATGACGTGATTTCCCGAAATATCTTGGGAAGAATTGTTGCGCTTCGGCATTTCGTCCACTGCAACAACAAAAGCCGCAGCCATGGATTACTGCGATGGCAACAAGTGTTGAAAAGGGTTGTTGCAATTTGCCTATCCCTTCACTGTGATCGCAAACAGGGTCCAATGCGTGGATTAGTGCGGCGTCATTGCGAGGATATGCGCTGGAAGGTTGTTACACATTAGCCAATACGTTTATTGCCAGTAGTGATCTCTGCGGAATGATGGATAAACAAAGAGGGTCCTTGCATGGTTTACTTCGGCGGTATTGAGAAAATACGTGCTGGAAAGAGTTGTTGCACTTTGGCCAGTCCGTTAACTGCCATGACAGAGAGGATCGCAGCCATGGATTACTGCGGCGGCGGTGACAGGATATGCTCTGCAGGTTTTCCGCTTTGGCTGGTCAGTTTGTTATAGTCATGAGAGGGGTCGCAGACATGGATTACTGCGACGGCGTTGCCTGAATGCGTACTGGAAAGGGTTGTTGCACTTTGCCGGTCCGTCTACCACCGTCAATGAGTCCCGCGGATTGGTGTGGATCCCAGCCATGGATTACTGCGGCAACCCTACCAGAATATGTGCTTAGGGCAACCAAAATATATTCCTATTGGTCCCCGGAAACTGCGTCTGCTCAAATGAACAGCATGTTGTAGAATCGGTGTTATTACTGTCACCATGTAATGCCTGCATAGGAATTCCTGCACTTTGCGCATCCACATCACACGCACGTGTTGTTCTCCCCAGTTGGGTCTTACCGTCTACAACACGGGAAGAAGCTGTTGTGTTATGTTAGGGTATTGAGACGAAGTTCGCCGTCACAGTATTTTTCATTATATGGCTGTTGCAGTTTAAGTAATGGTCGTGAGGTCTTCGTGCGTGTTAGTATTGTAGGTAGGCGGGTTATCGGGTGAGTGGGCATGTGGAATGTTCTAGAGGTTTTTCTTGCGTGCGACAGTTAGGAGTGTCCGATGCACTTTTAGGTTGAGGTGGTGGGTGTGGTGCGCGTGTATGTGTGCGTGATGTGTGTGTGTATGTACGCATATGTATGTGTATGTGTGTGTGTGTGTATGTACGCATATGTATGTCTGTGTGTATGTGTATATATATATATATATATATATATATATATATATATATATATATATTGTGTGCGTATGCGTGTGCGTGTGTATGTATATGTCTATGTCTGTGCGCATGTGTATATCTATGTGTGTATGTGCATGCATACATACATATATGTGTGTATGTGTGTGTGTGTATGTCTATGTCTGTACGCATGTGTATGTGTATGCATATATATATATATATATATGTGTGTGTGTTTCGTGTCTGTGCTCATGTGTATGTCTATGTGTGTAAGTGTATGCATATATATATATATATATATATATACATATGCCCTCTTCGCACTTATAACCTCGTCATGAACTCCGACTGTGCTGTGGTACTTGAAATATCTGAAGCTGATCAAATGCATTAAAACTAGCAGCATTGCTGAAGTATGAGGAAAATTATCGGACAGGGAATTGTTCTGAACTTTTTCTACCAATTAGCATGAAATGTTGAGAAGCGAGAAGCTACACGAGTTTGCTTAATATATTCCAGACAAAATGTTTTTTTCATTCATTTTAGATGACAAACGATCTTGGGAGCGGTGAGCGAGGACGGGAGATGAAAAACAGTGATACAGATGACGATGTTGATAATGGACCTCCATCTCCGGAGGAAGTGGGTTCTTATTTGATCTTACTGTTGTTTCGGCGGAAATATCATTATTTTTAATTCCTTCATATCTGCGGACACATGGTAGTGATAATCTAAGAGTATTCATCTTCTGATATGTTTGCAGCATGAAAATAAAGAAAATGCTCGTGGGAGAGCATCTTTTGTAAAAGCAGCGACGCAGCGCAACAATCAGGAAGATGCGATGGATACTACCGATGTTAATGAAGGTGAGTATGGTTATAGTTTGTCATACTGCATGTATAAAAAGACCAGTAAGAGATGTCGCGTTAGTGCAAAATATAGAATTATGGGAAGTTATGTGGTCCGAGGAAATAAGATTAATGAGTGAAGCATAAAGAAACCACTTTAAGTGGGCATTAGCAGATGCTATCTTTTTTCATTGAACTTTATCTTGCTACACAGTATCTCATGAAGTTGTGTATATTTTGTCAACAGTTGTGCCCTACTGTCCAATCATTATCAGTTTGAACTTTGTGATTTTCAGGAAACTGTTCTCCATTATCCGGCGACTGCGAAGAAGACGGTATGCATTCCTTTCGGTCTTTTGGGATTTTGGTTTTACATTTCAGTTTAACTTGGTGGTGTGAAAATGTTCTGCTATTTCATTTTATTAACATGCTTCAAAATACTGTTGAAGTTTGAAGCAGCTTGTTGCTGCCCATTACGTGTTCATTTTACGATTATATATATATATATATATATATATATATATATATATAGTTATACGGAAAATAATTGCGTGTGACTCCAGAGTTACCTTTTTAACATTTTTTTATTCTTTTTTCATTCGTCTTGTCACTGGATTGTTAACTCGGTCATTTATCTTACATGTGCTTTTCATAGCAATCTACGGATAAGGTAACAATGCAACGGTAATTTTTCTTTTGTTGGTTTTGCAGATAACTCACCAACTGAACTTTGCTGAAGGTATATTGATGTCGGCAAGCTTTCAGTAAAGCGCGGTGTTTGGAACTAACTGATTCATGTTTTCTTTCTGGATCCTTTTATTGTTCATTATAGATCCATATAAACCAGAAGGAATTTTGCGCATGGATATTGATCACTTTAGTGACTTTGCTCGTGGGTCATCTGAAACACATCAGAAATTGAGTGAACCGATATTTGTTAGAGGTCTGCCCTGGAGAATTTTAGCAATGCCGCGAGAACAGAATAGAGTTCGGTTTTATCCTTTTTCTATTAAGTTTGAATACTTTTGGCATCATTTTTTCATAAACCTTCGGAAAGAATAGAAAGGCGAGTAAGGAACTTTCTCTGGAGTTTTAAATGTTAGATAGTTGCAGTTTCAAAGTGAACGCCGATCAGTAGGACGTGCGTTTGGCTTCTTTCTTCAATGCAATGGTGAAGCAGAAGCGATTTCTTGGTCATGTACAGCAAGTGCTATTCTCACGGTTTTGTCGCAGAAACCGGGAGTTGAAAACCATGTGCGAAGAATCAATCATACTTTCTATCAAAAAGAGAACGACTGGGGTTATTCGCAGTTCCTTCCTTGTGAAGTAAATTGTTTCGTATTTATATTGTGGATAATCTGTCTACAGAATTATGGAGGATCTGATCATTAGCAAACAGTGAAAAATGGTTTTTTCATTTGCAGACACTTCTGAGCCATGAAAATGGTTATATTAAAGACGATACTGTCAAGTTGGAAGTGTTGGTTATGGCTGATGCTCCTCATGGCGTGCAGTTTGTTTTAGCTCTTTATACCTTTCTGGTAATAATGTGCAGAATTTTGTACATTATTTGAACACATGTTCAGCTGTTCTTTATAAGCCTATAAAATTTTACCATTTTTAAATTTAAAGATTTTTTGTTTAGGTGGGATAGCAAGAAACACGCTGGCTTTATCGGTCTGAAAAATCAGGGTGCAACATGTTACATGAATTCGATATTACAGACTTTCTTCTTCACCAACCAGTTGAGGAAGGTTGGTTGCAAATTGTAGAATTTATTCCAGCCAAAAACGACAGCAAAATTTTTTTGTTGGTTTGCAGGCTGTGTATCAAATGCCAACTGAAAATGATGACCCAGAAACCTCGGTAGCTTTGGCTATGCAGCGTGTTTTTTATGAATTACAAAATTCGGATAAACCAGTTGGCACGAAAAAGTTGACGAAGTCATTCGGGTGGGATAGTGTCGAATCATTTCATCAACATGATGTACAGGAGTTGTGCCGTGTACTTCTAGATAATTTGGAAAATAAAATGTCTGGAACGAAGGTATTTTTGTTTGTATGTAGTACATTCAGTATTCTGTCAGTGAGTAGTTAATTCATAGTTTTCTCCTGCTTGATGTTCAGCGAATAAAATTTTTGCAGTAGTGTCTGATTCTCATTTCTTCTATGGTTATACAAAATTTCTGCAATAAAATTTTTTGTTTCTGATAAAAAATCGTTTCGAAAATACCGTATGATTTATGCATGACTTTATTTTGAATTATTTGCGGATTTGTTGATATGAACTTTGTTTTAGGTAAAAAACACCATCCCTTCCTTGTTTGAGGGGAAAATGAAGTCATATGTGCGCTGTAAAAATGTATGTTTTGAATCAAATCGGGTTGAATCATTCTATGACCTTCAGCTTAATATCAAAGGCAAAGCAAATGGTATGTTTTTGATATGGTCCTTGCCGAAGCTGTACGTTTCAAGTTGTTTTGATATTGAATTGAGTTACATATGGTTTTCAGTTCTGGAATCCTTCTCTGATTATACCGCTGCGGAAATACTTGATGGAGACAATAAATATGATGCTGGAGAATTTGGCTTGCAGCCAGCCGTTAAAGGCGTCAAATTTATTTCATTTCCTCCGATTTTACATTTGCAGCTGATGCGTTTTCAGTATGATGCATTACAAGATGCGAACGTGAAAATCAATGACCGGTAATTCATGTTAATTCAATTCTCTTTCTAGTTCGAGCAAAATTGAAGCTCTAATACTGTCTTTTTACAGGTTCGAGTTTACTGCACTTTTAAATTTAAATGCGTTCATAGAAGATGGAGACAAAAAAGAACCTCAGGACTTTCTACTTCATGCGGTCCTAGTACATTCTGGTGATTTCCATGGCGGTCATTATGTAGTTTTTATCAATACAAATTTGGGCGGACCTCCGAAGGTACTTTTTGTTGAGCAGTATTATCATGGTTCATGTTTATATCTTTACATTACATGTTTTATTGTTTGATTTGGTACCTCTTTAATTTAACTGTATTATAACGTAATTTCAGTTTAACTTGTAATATGAACATTCATATTTTCAGTGGTGCAAATTTGATGATGATGTTGTTTCTCGTGCTTCTGTTCGTGATGCGATAGAAGCAAATTACGGTGGTGACGATCCCGATCTCCCAGGCAAATCATTTACCAATGCCTACATGCTTGTTTATATTAAGAAAAATTCTATAAGTAAGTTTTTGTTTCTTCCCGTGAACATTACTTATTACTTAACTCTTTAAACATTTTTTTATTTCTACGAGGTTTTCACTTCCACTAGCTCAAACTTCGAATTTTACGTCTTTCATTCACGCATTTATAGATGACGTTTTATGCCCGGTGACTGAAGAGGATATTCCACGACATTTGAGACTACGATTTGAAGAGGAAAAATCGGCTGATGCGAAAAAGAAGAAAGAGAAGCTAGAAGCCCATCTTTTCATAGAGCTTATTGTAAGTTTGACCGCATTATAATTGCCATCGCTTTTATATATTGAACCTTGCTATTTTCTAATAAATGGTTATTTAGGTGATATTAGAGGAGTATATGTATAACTATTCGGGATTTGATTTATTCGACCCTAAGGTACTGGATGAAGCTCGTCGATTGAAGGTTGAGAAGAAGATGACTGTTGAGCAGTTATATGCATTGTTTGCAGAAGAATTTGTAAGTTGAGATTCTTCATTATACATTTATGTAGGACTATAGGACTCTTAATATGTTCAATGTCGAAATTCTTATGTTTGTGTTTTAGCAACTTGGTGAAAATAATTTTCGCTTATGGCAAATACATGAAAACACAGTCCGAGATGAAAGGAATAATGCGGTTTCTTTGAATCGTCTTCGTCCATCAACGCTACTGAAACGTGATGCTGAACGAGGGAACTCAAGTCGTATTGATGTGGTGCTTGAAGGTGATCGTAACATTATTTTCCTCGAGACTGCGCAAGATTCAGGGACTTCTCTGAATGGTTTGCTACCATATAATGAAGCAAGTGAGTTTTTTATAAGTTGTTGACATATTTGAATACGACCAGTGTACTGAATCCTCAAAATTGTATGTGCTGCATATCTTTTGCAGATGACATGATGTTTTTCTTGAAGTATTATAACGCCGATGAAAGGATGACTTTTTTTTGTGGCCACATAATGATCAATTATAAGTCCATGATTCGAAATTATTTGCCACAGATTTTGCAAAAGGCACATCTGCCTCCAGGAACAGAGTTGAAATTTTATGAGGTATGAGTAGCTTTAAATTTTTAGCAAAATCCTGAGACAAAAAAACAGCAAGATGTTCTGTGAATTGCTCTCACGCAAAACTAATAAGATTAGCGACGGTTACCATGGATCTTTAACCTGATTATGTTACAGAATTTCATGACTTGCAACGGTGAAAGTGTCTTTTCACTTGTTTTTTACGTATACAAGGAGAAATTGCGTTGTCTGAAAATTAGTTTTTGAATTCATGACGTGCTTTTTACGCATTTGTTCCATGATTAGATTTGATATATACATATGTTGACTTCTGGTGGATAACTTGGTAAACATCACAGAAGAAAAGTTCAGTCTTACCTTCTAAGAATCGCAGATCTAATCCGTATCAGTGAAGAGGTAGTAGAATTATTTTTCAATAAAAGGTTACCTTAACTGACAGGTTTTAGGAGATTGCTCCGGAACGAATGCGTCCCGTATGCATAGATGATGTGATATCACAAGATCATGCATTGGTAGACTTGGTCGATGGTGCATTGTTAGTATTCGAAAGAACCGACAAGTCAACTACAGAAAACAACGCTCATTTATATTATACCACAAAATATAATGCTATGCTTGTCGAAGCACTACAAAATCCTGAAGGTTTTGGAACACCGCTCAATGAACAATTTGATCCAATTTTGGGAGAAATAAGCCAGGTTATCGCCTTAAAATTGTGGTTTTCTTTACCTTTTCAAAATTTTTAGAAATTGATTTTCTTTTTAATGTTACACAGGGTATATTTTGCAGACATGGACCATGGGACAACTGATGCAATGGATTGCCGCTGGTATTGGTTGTTCGGCAGATCATATCCTCTTGTGGAAGGTAATTTTTATTGCTGGACATGTTTCAAGTTAACTTGGAACATTATGCTATGTAATTTATTAAAATAAAATGACTTTATTGCTTTTGTAAGAATTCGTGTGGTTAGCTCCATTTGGGATTTGTAGATTGCTCATTTTTGCTTATCAAGAACTGCTTTTGTCGGATATTGAGATCGGGTTCAGCAAATTTCCCAAGGAATAATGAAATGTATGTAGGACAAGTTTTTCAGAAAGATTTTGCTTACTATTATATTGAGGTGAGACTACTATGAAGACTACATTATGTGTTCCATAGCAGATATTTGGCTGCAGAAAATTGTAAATAAACGCGATGCTTGTTGTGCTACTCATGACAAGAATATTTTAATGAATTAATTGTAGGTAAGTCAGTATAACGAGAAACCAACGAACAATCATTTGAATGAGCATGAATTACGGGTTTATTCTGTAAAAGATCTTCTTGGACTAACAGGTCCACATAGGCATGATCCTCGGCGACAAAAGCGCTATCGTGTTTATTATACAAAGATGCCCATTTCTGTCAGCGATCTCGAACGACGTTACAAGATGCGAGTACAAATGATGGATGGAAAAATGCAAATCACGGTATTGTGCTTTTTTAAAATTTTGTCATGTATTTTTGACCGAAGTTTTTTTGCAGTTAATTTATAGGTAGTATATTGTGGTAGTTTTCAGGAAACTACTGTCTTTCCCGAGAAAACAGGAACAGTTCAATCAATTTTGGATGAAGCGCAGAGGGAATTTCGCTTTTCAGCTAATGGAACTAAATTATTGAGGTAAAATGGGATATGTTTTTTTTACAACATTGTAAACATTTATGGATTGAACTTTGTTTATGCCACTATTGCCTCGAATTATTGTTGATATTGCAGACTTGTCTACGTAGGTCAGGCGTCACACTGTTTACGGGCTTACCACGTTTTCACTAATGATACACTTGCCAGTGAAATTTATACGAAGATTGGCAATACATCTTATGCAGTCAGTTTGCCATCTCATTCAGTATGAATTTTGCAAATATTTCGACTTCTTTGGTTGTGCTTTTATTATATTATGTACTGTAATGTGAATGTATAGCTTCGAGATATAACTTGTAAGAAGGATCTGTATTATAACACATTCCATAAAGTTTTATGGCTTTTGTTTTAAATATTATTTTAATGAGAGTTAATTCAGTGTTTTCTCTTTTTTAGCTTTTAGAACATGGAACTTTTAAGTGGGATAATATACCACTTTATTTCTTTTTAAGGAAAAAATTTCGGAATTATTACAGGTACGGGTTGAGGAGATACCGGAAGACGAAGTTACCATTAGGTCTGGCGAACATCTCTTACCTGTTGGTCATTTCGATAAAGTAAGTTCTAGATTTCCATGCATATATAGCTTGTGCACAACTTATTCCTTATAGGATGTTTCTAGAGGGGCCAGTATAAAAACAATTCCAGGATCCGACGCGCATGTTTGGCATTCCGTTTTTCATTAAAGTTACGAACGGCGAGACACTGGAAAGTGTCAGTGAACGAATTAGAAAGAAACTGGATGTCACTGCTAAAGAATTTGAAAAGGTTTGGAATACTTCCATATTGAGGTCTGTGGATTAATTCTTGGGTAATTCTCAAGCAATCAGTTATGTGGAAATGAAATTCATTTTGTTGCAGTATAAGTTTGCAATAATTGTCAATAATCGAGTGAGTAAATATTTGGACAAAGACAATGTGGTTAATCTCAACGAACTTTCTCATACGCATATTACAGGTTTCCGTGTTTAGCTCATATCTTCATCATTAAAAATGTCGATTTGCGAGTTGCGAGTTAGTAAACGCTTCACTGTATTTTTGCAGGTTACGCTTCTGCACCTTGGCTTGGATTGGATCATATGAACAAAAGCCGTGGCACGCGTGGATCACATACAACAGAAAAAGCAATTGTTATACATAACTAATGCATTCACTACGTAGCCTTAAAACTGCTGTACTTACACTATTTTACGATATTAATTAAAGGGAAAATACTTTTACAGTTCTCAAAAATTGTAAATTCAAATGTGAACAGTTTGAAAAACTGTAAATTCGGATATAAACCGTTTTGAAAAACCGCAAATTCTTAAATTTCGTGAAAGTCATACTTGTGATATTAGCAGTGTTTTGGTCGTGGTGATTGTATTCGTTCATTATGAAGAAAAATATACTTCAGTTTGTCTTGCTGTTGCTGTTGCTTTTCACTTCATAAGTCTTTGTGCATCTGTGATGCCAATTGCTGTGTGTTGGCTTATTCGCATATGCTTGCTGTTCTTAACAATATGTGAGATGGTATCTGTGAACACAGATTTATGTGTTAAACCAATGATGTATCATAATCGTACATGTATTGCCGGACTACATAATGCTCTAATCACTGGAGATTATTTCTCTTATTGGTAATGATAAGTTCATCGGATTTGGTCTAGGCTTTCCTGATTTTTGTGCTCTCATTCGTTATTTTTCTCTTGTTCTGTTTCCATTATTTTATAGTAATGCGGTTTATTGTTTTAAGAGAATGTTTTAACACAATTCTGTAATTGTTCATTTTGCTGCGTGTAGCATAACATCCCTACTTGAGAGGTTTCTGTTTCCCTTTCCCTGTTTTTTGTAAATGCACTTGAGTGAGCGTGACAATGATGTTCGTGCAGGCGAGAGCTTATTTTTCTATAATGAGTGTATTTTCTCTTTTGGGCACAAGCTATGGATGATGGTATCGCTACTCACCTGAATTTACTGTTTTTTAGTATATGAATTTCTTGCTTTGTTTTCAAACTAATTTTCTTGTTCCTTCGTTTCTGTTTATCGTTTTATGTTTAACTGTGTGCATCAGCAAACTCGAGGCATTCTTTATAGGAATAGCGTTTGCCTCCACGCGCACACCCTGAATTTGTTAATTTTTTTGCCTCACAAAATTGTTATGACGAATGAAGGCGAATAAATTATTATTGTTCTTTTTGCACATTTTATTAAATTTTGATGTTTCAATCAAAGGGATAGGAAGATGATGGACACAGCTGCAGGAATCGTGGGTGTGGTCTTACCTCAGGCGGTAGCTGCGATTTAAGTGGGGTGGGGACGTAGTTTCGTAGGCTTCGGTGAAGAAGTGGTATTGTAGTGCGGCATTCTTTTCCTTATAAAATACAGGAGAACAGTTGAGGTGAGAGGAAGTTTGATGAGAAAGGACTGTTGTTGGGTGCATTCTGTCCAAACTTCGTGATGGGCATAAGGCACTAACGTTTTTATAAAAATGTATGGTTTTCATTGCTGTTAAGCCAAGTCTTGTGGTTGGTAGTTTCGATCTGGGTCACTGCAGTACGGGCCACTATTATGGTACGGTGGGGTAACAGCGTAGTGCTCTAGTTGGTATTTTCCCCATCGCCCTTGACCTAGTTCAGTTTCTATCCTTTGGAAATTCACATGCGATCACCGACAGCTGCTCATTGTCTACTACCGTTTCATTCATCTCAATCGAACTGAAGCGCATACCACAGTTCTCACTGTTGTTTCTCTTTTCCAATTTTTGTGTCCGATAATTTTGTAAATTTCATATACTTTCATAGGCTGTATAGCACTAAGACTGTCAAATTACTAGTTTTTTCAATAATTTCATGTAAGCTTCCAAACATGCAAAATACACAAAGTATCCGATAATTCTTCTTATACTATTTAAATTTTTCTAAGCAACATTATGCCGGCATTTTCAATATACTAATGAAAATTCTTCACCTAGCAATCCACTGATACTTTATTGATCAACAGTACATAACGATCGTTCAACATTATCGCAGCACATAGAACAGCCTATATAAAATGTGAATAATTTGATTTCAATTTCCAATGCACAGAGCTTGGTGATTTGTGAGAAGACCAAAATGAAGGATAAAATCTCATTCCATCTAGTATAAGCTTTTGTCCATGTTTGTAACAATAATCCCTGTTTTGCACCTATCCATATATATATATATATATATATATATATATATATATATGCGTGTGTGTCTACATCGTCATAAAGATTCCGTTCTAACGTCCCAATTCCTCGAATTTAAAAATAACGAATAAAAAGCGTTTTTTTTATTCGAATTTATTACTGTTATTGCTGTCGAACGTTCAATATTATTTATTTCAAAACGTTTTATACTCAAGTATTCGCTTAATTGGGTAATTTACTTCTGATATGACATCAAGTTATGACTAAAGCTGAAGATTAGATTTAAGAAGATTCAAAGAAAAATCCACCAAATTCTGCCTAGCGAGCACAGCTAGTTTAATTTGAAGTAAGGTTTTATCCTTTACTTTGGTCTTGCCACAAATCACCAGCAAAATTTATATAAGCTTCTTTATATGCAATGACGATTAGTGTTGGTGTTCCTTACTGTTGATCATCAATACAGCATTATCGTAAAAGCTGATCTGATGAATTCAAGATCTATTAATTAGTTCTTAAGACACCTTCGTTGTTTCAACCGTACCAAACAATGTTTGGCGTGTGATCTGAATAATCACCACCTTCTGTGGAAAATGATTCTCGCTTTAGAAATCTGAGTGTCTGTTTTGTCACAATTTTTCATAACCTTACTTTTGCAAAATTGCAGACTTGAAATTTTATTTGTGGACTTTAAGTAAGTTATTTCTGATGTTTGCTTGTTTTCAGACAAAAAGAGCAATGACTATACGTATAGTTAGTATGTTCCTGATTGCTGCTGGTATAACGCATGCAGATATCAGTGATCGACCGATAACAATCAGACTGCCTCCACAGAATCGTAAACCAAATTTTATGAAGGAAATGGTACCACCGCGTCCTATACAATCACCATTAGCGGAAACTGTGTCAGCTAACCATCCTCAAAGGCCTCATTTAGGAAACCGCCCTTCATTGACCCCAGCTGCCCAACTTCCAGTTATACCCCCGGCAAGTTCATGTTTAGTCTATTACATGCGTTAAAAAATATTTTATATTCAGGCATGACGAAATCCCACAAATGGTTTTTGAAATTTAAGTTTTTGATGATTACTGAATTTGTGTCTTTATGTTTTTAGCTTTTCTACTTCCAGTCATGCATAATCTCTTTATGATATGAAGTTTCATAATAACTAATTTGTAATAGGGAATGAAATTAGAAGTAAAAAATAAGCATTTCAAAAAATGTCCAAATAATTTCAGGAAGTATATTATAAATAACTTTCATAGGACGAAATTTTTCACAAGAAACAATATTGAGTAATAAAGGGCATGAAAAGATTTGACAAATTGTATTGCTTTATTGCTTCTATATCAATGTTGTTACTGTTACTTCCAATAAAGAAATGTCACCGGTTGAATGAAATCAACTCTCCTAAATTGTCCTATGCTGACAGTGTAAGACAAACAGATAATGAGATCTGAATATCACTTTTAATGATCTCGTATTGGTCTGTGAGATCATTAAAAGTGATATTCAAATCTCATTATCAGACCTCGACTTTCTTTTCTGATTTAAACTTCACAGCTTGTCCTCTTAAAAACTTAATGCAAATTTTTTGGAAATCATAGGGAAGCATTCAAAGCTATAAATCACCAAATGACATATTTAGTCACCAGCCACCGAGCAACAGTTCGTCCCGCGTCCCATAACAACGCCCCCAGCGCCACCTCCAATAAACATACCACCAGATGTACAAAACCAGCTCATCAAATTTTTCGGTCTCGACAGTTTTGGCATACCTGGTCTCACTGGCAATCATCCTGATGGTTTCGCAGGCGCTATTCAGGTTTCTTATCTATGTGAAAAAATATAAATTGTCACATAAAAAGTGATCACCGAAAATGCTTTACTTTAAAGTTTTAGGAATTAAGAGCTGCAGGAATACCTGTTCAAGGCCTACCACTGGAGCATATTTCCGGAAATCTGTCACCTTCGACTTCGCAGAATGGTCGGTACATATTCCTTGGAATTTGTGGAATTTATTGTACTTTGCATACAGATCAACTTGATTGCAGATATATTATCACAAGCAAATCCGGCATTTGGAAATCAGTTGAATCAATTGTATAATGAGGCAACAGGCCCCACGCATTATCGCGGTGCAGGTAATGTGCCTTTACCTGAAGCTACTCCTGGAGAGAATGGCCTTATTGGTTTATTATCAAGTTCAATAAGGAAGCTAGTTCAAGACAGTAAGTTACATTTAACTATTGGTTTGAATAATTTGCATGGAAAATCCTTCTGTAAACAAAAAGTTTGATTACAGCTGGTGTAGCCGACGCATTGTCACAAGGCATTCCTAGTGTTTTGGGAACAAGTGGTTCCGGTGATACATCTGTTGCATACTCAACAGATGCCGAAGCTGAAGCTGCGGCACAGAGTGCTTCCCGTTCCGGAATTCGTCGACAACAGAATGCTGCACAACGAGTGCTTTCTGGTGTAGCGGCGGCGCTTGGAGCTGGTGGTGGACGTGGACCCGCTCATGCAGGATTGCCACGAATACCTGGTTTCCCATTGCTACCGGGTGGCATACCTCGTAATGAACAGGGTCAAATAGATGTTGTGCAGCTTATTGGTCCGTTTTTCGCTCCCCATAATATTTGATGAAAAAATGCATGAATAATATTTTTTTTTGTCTGCATGCATAATATTCAAATGTAGGTTCAATAACACGTCGTATTTCGAATGGAACGACATTGGCTGATGTGATACCACCAGAGCAGTTACAGACTCTTGCTGATAACGTGACTGATGCCCTGTTACCGCCAACACCTGAAGATTTCGACTTGCACAAATTTATGGGGAGATGGTTTGAAGGTATCAACAGTCCTCGTGCAACTGAACAACGTTGTGTTGTGCATCACTGTTCGTTTATCATTATTCCTTCATTTTGGTTTCACTTTTAAGTATTTCTTTTAGTATTAGCCTGATCAAAGATGATGAAATGATAAGTGCATTTGAAATTATCTGGTTGAAATGATCTTGCATAAAGGACGGAAAGTTTTATTCAATATTGAGGTTTTTTTTTCTGTAGTTTAGACTACCTTGGTGTTATGCATTTGCAAGAAGCGAGGAGAAGAAGCACTGACCTAATTTATTTTCCACCCCTTTGATGAATATGTGAAACACAAAAAACCATGTCTTGAAGAACTGATTTATTTTGAATTCAATCATTTTGATGCAGATGGCGGCTTAACAAAGAATGACAAGACGGCTACTTTCACAGCATTGAAAATTTACCGTGAAGGGAGTGAATTCGGTCCCGTACGTTATTCAATCGGTTATGCCTTCCGAGGTGGTAATAAGGATGCCATGTTGCAGTTACACAGCTCGGAAACACCTGATGCACAACCATGTTCGTAGGATTACTCTTATCATGATGGTTATCAAATTAAAGTCTGCATTATGATATTTGACCCATTTGATTTGTCTTATTTCTATCCCACTGCATTCTCAGTACATTTGATTTGTTTACTTGGGCCAATTTTGGAAACCGGAATAAGGCCAGTCGATCTAGAGCGCTATATTGAGATTTATTATGCACAAGATCTAAATTTTAATTTTGTCATATGTAGTTTTCCTGCAGTTTTTTTAAGTTTGTAAGCAGCAGTTTTTGTCAGCAAGAATTTTTTTATGGTCTGATAATTGCAAAAGTTATATTTACGAATATTTGCAGTTTGGATATACAAGTTGGGTCCAGAAGGAACAGATCCATTTGGTAATCCACAATATGAATGGGCAGTGGTGTCAAATTGGGTGAAATATCCAGTAACAGTGTTGGTCCGAGATCCGGATAAATTTAAAGCGAAATATGAGCAAGAAGTATTGCGGTGGCTAGAAGATCAAGGTTTTATTAATGGCTTCATTAGAGCTTTTAATATGCTGCAGCCAGCTAGTTACAATTCATGTCAGTATGCTGACAGCACTTTCGAAGTATTTGGACCTGGTAAACGTTTGACCTAAATTTCGTTACTTATTATTGACGAGTTTATTTTCTACTGGCTTTATCTGATTTGTTTACATTGCAGATATATCTTTTAAGTTGTCCTTCGAAAGATCGAAGGACGAGCAAAATTATGTTTGAAAAATATAAAAATGGTGACACTCCTCGTTTTTAATCCTGTTTGCGAAGTTCGAAGTTATTATTTCTATTCATGAAGTCAAATAAATTTTAAAGAGAATTTAAAATAGCTGAAGTTTGATGAACTTCATTTATACTATTTACAAGTTCGTTAAAATCTTCTGACTACAAGGCATAAGTGTATTACTACGTAGAGAGAAGAACTAAAACGTCGGCTAAAATTTGTTTTGGCCAAGAAGAATGAGGCAGTGACGCTATCATCCTCAATCGTACTGAGAATGAAAACTTAAAAAAAAGAGTCGAAACTATCCAACAAACAAATATTTAATGTAATTTCCTCCTTTGTTTCGTCAAGAAATACAGATACAGTTAAAATATGCCTGTTCACTTGATAACTTGACTAACGTCAGTAAATATTCACCTTTTGTTTAGTAATTACAGAGCCATTAATTAGTTGTGTCTGCCTGTGCCTTATGTTCCATGTTGTGTTAAAAATCACAGTTATCTGCTAGGTACCAATTATATGGTTGAAAGTTTGTTAAAAGGTGAAATTGCAGAATAATTGATTATCAAGCCATAATTAGTGTCATTTGTGAAACATTAAGGAAAAATCAGACAGATGTAATATGTTTTAAATGTGTTCTTCATTTAATTACAACTAATCTGTTTCTTTCCGCCCTAAAAGTTCTGTGATATAATTTTGATTGCTTATTAAAATATTTTGAAACTTATTTTGCTGATTTTAGAGCATTTACATCAAACATACACCTGGAATGCTATACCATTGCTGTTATTAAAAAAAAATCCTACTGTTCTATCCTTAAAATACACTGCAATTTATTGTGTGGAAATATCACGATCGTAATTCACTGAAAGATGGTGAAAATATTTTGAAATGATTAGAGTTAAGAGAAGTTATTCTCGGGAAACCGGTGCTCCTTATATCAGCGGAGAGGTAATTCCAGAATAGCAAACAAAAGTGATGAGGAATATCGTTTGGCTCTATTGCTGTTGCCATCTAAAAACCTA
Organism: Litomosoides brasiliensis; assembly: GCA_013365375.1. Classification (NCBI taxonomy): domain Eukaryota; kingdom Metazoa; phylum Nematoda; class Chromadorea; order Rhabditida; family Onchocercidae; genus Litomosoides; species Litomosoides brasiliensis. Next base: position 37,137 of record JABVXW010000290.1, on the reverse strand, counting down.
AAAATCTCAATTAGTAACTTTTATCCTTATGCCGGTAACTTCAATTCCATAACATGCGTAAATTCCAACTGAAGAATGACTTTTATCGTTATGAACAAATCTTCCTAAGTTTATTTTTTACTGGATTCATCGTGAAATTTTATCTGTAACAGATAATACTTGCTGAATAGGACTATATTACATTGTGTGTGATGCAGTTGGAATAATTACTGTACATTTAACTGGCATACAAAACTTTTTTCCGTATTGAAAAAATTGATGATATGAGTTTCGTAGTATAAAAATAAAAAAGAACCCTACAGATACAAAGTTTACCTAAAATGCTGCAATTTAAGTGCATGCGTTTGAAGGAATAAAAGTTAGATTATATTGCATTGAAATAATTGAGAATGCCATACACATGCGAATGGTATCTCATAAAAAATCAGTGGTTCTTGTAAAAAGGAGTGTCGAAGGGAATATTAACCTAGATTTAACATTACAAATTTCAAGGTCTGATCGGATCAGTGAATAGATGAATAAAATTTAATTCATAGGTCAACAACCTTATCCCATTGAACAGCCCCACACAACACAACACTATTGTTCAATTCAGCACACAGCACTCTTCTATATGATGATATCATTATTCTTGTTATCTATTCTTATTGTAAGCTATGTAGAAAGCATTGGTGAAAATCCGGTAAGCCAATTTGCAGTTTTTCAACTTTACATGAACTACAAATTTTTCAAATAATTTCTGCAAGCATGTATTTGTTCACATTTTTTAAAATGGTTATTTATTTTTGGATAATTACTATTTATCCACAAATTACAATCATCAAAATAATTAAAAACCCTAAAGTTCAGAATACGTAACGATCTTTTGATATTAATTAATACAGTAACCGTTGCTAGTAAAAAATTGATCCAACTTTTTCATATTTCATGGTGAATAGTGATAATAAGACATTATCACACATTTCTAAGTATCGCTATTTTATTAATGCACTCATATGTCATTCTACTTCCTTAAGCTGTGTGCAATAACAAGCTGTTAGGGTCACTGCAACAACTCTAACGGTAAACTTTATCAGAACCAAAAAAAGCGAACTTCATTAGCTTTTTTAATATCTAAGCCATTAGCTTTTTTATTTAGTCAGTTTTAGATGGATATCAACGCTATAGCCGAAATCATCGGTGGTATAAGCAATATGATGCAAAATAATGTTGAAACAATTGATATACCATCTTCGCAAATTATGGGTCGATGGTATCAGGTTGTTATTTTTATACCTGCATCAACATAGCAATATCTCCATGCTTTTCTTTGATGCGCTTTTCCGGCAAACATTTAAAATATCTACACTATTATCTAATAACTGTCAGAAGTCAAGATCAAAAGTTTTTTCTCATATTAAAAAGTAAATAGTGAAGCCTAAAACCAACGGAAATGGTGCATGAGAACAGGAATTTCAGTAAACTAGCTTTTTTTGATCTTAATGATGTATTATTACTTTTATCAGTGAAATATAATATTGTTGTAAGTACTTATCAAATGTTTTATTATGAAAATTATCCGGCCACTATATTAATGGGGAATTTTTTAATTGAGAATAGCTCTAAATTTTCATGGATAATGTAAAAATTGTTTTTCTTTGCTGCTTAGTTTTCAGGAATGTGTATGTTACAGGTGTATAAAGCAGCAATAAGTTTCGACGTGCATAAGGCGGACATGTTCTGTGCAGTTGCTTATTGCAAGTCTTTTAGATTTGTTCGTGTAATAGTAGTATGATCTCATACGTTACTACAACATTGTATTATCACTGTTTTGATCTGAGTGATTTATTAACAAAGATTTCCCTGCTATATGTCTTGAATAAGTTTTTCAGTTACCGCTTATACAAAATTTTCATGCTCAATCCATACCACTTGTCACTTAAGTGAATAGTAGCAGTTGAATTATGTTTAAATTTCAGTCAAGCCAAATTCGGTAATGGGGGAGGACGGATTTTCAATCGAAGAAGCTTATCGAGTGACAACAAAAAATGATCCAATTGAAACCTACAAAAGAGATTTGAATAAAGTTGGTGCCGGGCAGTATTGGATGTATACTGAAGAATATTTCTATCCTCGACAGTGTGAGTACACATCAACATTCTGTTACTGAAATGACAGTGTCAATATTTGTTGAGAATTTATTTCAGTTAATATAATCAGCGTTGGCCCAAATTATACAAATGCAACAGATGAAAAGGAAAAAGATAAAGAATATCAGTATATGGTTGTCACTGATGCGAACAGGCTGTCATTAAGCGTTTACGCTCGCAATCCGGAGATATTTTATCAGGTAATCTAATCACACATTTATGTTTTTTTATCACTTTGTATAAATTAAATCTTCGAACGTGCATGATGTTGTCCTGTAATTCCAAGTCCTATTTTCAGAAATACAACGAAGAAGTTGTGAAATTTCTTGAGCATGCTGGATTCGGCAAAAAAGTTTTTTGGAATTCCCCAAGACTTATTTACCAAGGCGCTGATTGTGAGTGGCCATCCGAAGAAGAAGTGTTTGCTCGACGGTATGTTTCAACAGCGATTAAAACGAATCGTTTTTAACGAACACCTGTTAAAGAACCGCTAATACTCTCTTGAAAATCCGAATTCAACCAAATTGCTCAGGAATTTTATTGCCTCTGCAAATTTTACCGAAATCTTTTCTTGTACTTGAAGTTTCATCTCCTGAAATAATTCCTTGACTGAAGAACAACAAGTCCAATAAATTTTCCACTTTTCTTCGTTCTTCGAATGTGTAGCATTAATTTATGATTTGATGCTTGTTTCTACCTGAATGATGCACAGAATATTCCTAAAATTAAGTCATATTCACTTCTTTCTACTGCCCCATTATTCCACCAGCTCTTTTGACACTTCTACAAAATTCGCGTAGCGTAGATTTCAGTTGTAGGTACAAATTTGAAGCAGATATTTTTGGAAGTAGAAATAGAGGTCACTAAAAAATTGTTCGGGAAAGGCAGCATTTTCCTTCGCAACTTATCAAGGAGTTTTAGTGCAAAGTACTCTTAAACATCCCAATTTCGGTGATGAATTTCGATGTTTGATGGAACGTACGGACAGCATTCATCTATGAACAGTAGCGTTCTTGTGACATTGATTTAACAATTTGAAACAATGAAATGACCATAAATACAATGTATTCTAATTTAAAACAATTTTTTCTTTTGAACTATTTTTTACACTTTCAAGAAATGTGTGCAAGTAATTTCATTCTTAGAATACGAAATTATCGTGAATTTTCAAAACGAACAATACTGCTTTCATTGTTGTTCGAGAAACTGTGTCTATAATTTTTTGAATAGATAATTTTTTTAATTGAAAGACAAAGTTGCTTTACAGGGTCTTGAAAAATCAGGAAGCAGCAAAAAGGTCGAGACTGGAAACAGCGAACAAACCCGGTCTATTTGGTTCTTCACTTGGAGTAGACGCCTACAATTCAATTAGAGAAATGCTTCAGAATCCGCAACTGGCACTACAGAAACTAGTGCAAGGGCACTGACCCTATTAATGTTAACACACACACACACACACACACACACACACACACACACACACACACACACATACACACACACACACACACATATATATATATATATATATATATATACTGATATCAGAGTCAGACCACTAAAGGAGTATTCTCATGCCGTTCACTTCTGCTATGTTTCAGCTCTTTGGCATATCTTCTGGCTGTTTGCTAGTACTTTAGATCTGCCCACATACTGTCATCCTTTTTGTGCAGGTGTGTCCGTCCGCCTATACGTCCGTCTATTTGTCTGTCTTCTGTGTTTTCTCTGTCGTGTGGATTACGACTGAACTGATGATGGCAATGTATTATCCGTATTCGATAAACGTGTCACCAAAGGGCAATGGCCTAATGCGCTAGTTTGAAGTGATGCACAAATATGCAGCAACTGTAGCTACCGTCCAGCCTTTCCTTCTTTCCATTTATTTTCCGATTAGGGGTCACTTGCTAGGTCTGTCCCTCCTTTCCGGCATTTCCATCGATGTCTTCATCGATTTTCTTTCCTCCCTCCCTCCCTCATTTACCATTTTTAGATTAATAAATTTTTAAAAAAATTTATAAGATTTAGTTAATTCTCAGCAGCATATTACAGTATCTTTTAAAATCTTGAACATATCATCGGGACTGTCGTGACTAAGTGCAGACTTCAGTGTGCAACTGCTCCATTTTAACGTTATCTCAAAAAAACTTCAAGGTGTTCGGCATCAAATGTTTCTTCAATTTATCAACTGATTAGACCGCTTGTAATGATTTATGATATTAGTTTTTGCGAGTTTAATTAGTGGTATTATTCAGTTTTAAGTGTTCTGAACTACTCAAACTATCACATAGAGCAGTCGTGTATGTTTTACCTTGGAATTATATTGCCAATGCTTACATCAGTTTGTCAAATAAGAAAAGCCATTTAGGTTGATGGAACAGACGATACACTTTTATAGTTGATGTAGAGAAAGCATCACCTGTAAATATATGGGAACAAACATGGACGTGACACACTTCTTGCTAATTTTGACAATCCATGTGATGCCACTGATTGCCGCTGCTCAGCTTGATGTATTTGCGCTGCCTCAAGCACCACGCTTTGCGGCAAAACCAACTGTACCACCCGAATATAAGAAATATTTCGAGCTGGAAGATCATGCACGTGGTCTTGTAGAAAGTGTTATTGGTCCAAGACCAGGTGGCTTTTTCCCACCAAAAAGTTACGAAATTGGTCGTCCAGTACGAGACAGTTCGGCGACTAGTAATGCCGCATTAAATGAAATGGAACGTTCCCTAGAGCAATTTCTTAGTGCACCATCAGGAATCTCTCAACAACTGCCACCTGGTTTCAACCAAGGTTTTTCGGTTGCTAACAGTGGCAGTCCCATTGCATCATTTTCAAATCTCCGCAAACATCCAGTATGTAAACACCACTCATTTTTTGGCTTTATTTGTACTCATTTTTCACCTGCTTCATGCAAAATTCTAAATAATACTTCTGCAGCTTCATACGGCTTTTGTTGGCATTTGTCGGATCTAATAGTAATAATAGATTTCCAATTTTTTCACTTTATATTCAAATGAAGTTAGCTGCTGCAATCGCAGGGAATGCAAGCGAGAGGGGCGACGGATGAAGAAATTGAAGGATCAGGTGACAATGTGCATTCATCTATACGTGGTATACCCAACGTTTTTCCTGATCTAGCCAGACCACCGGTTGAACTAATACGTCCTCATTTACGACAGATAGCTACAGAGCAGGTACCAAGTTTTAATTGTACCTGTATCAATACGCATTTTTTTCTTTTACGAGCAAAATTATTGGAAAGGAAAGGAAAGAGATGAGGGCGATCTAAGTGTTTGATGCGTGAACAAGAAATTAAATTCGAAAAAAAAATGAATTGTCGAATTTGAAGTGAGTCAGTAAATCATAATTACGTCAGATGCCGGCAATACCAAAGATTGAATCACAACCTGAGGTTCCTGATGGAGGTTTTGGACCTAATCAGAATGAGATCCGTCGTGCTTCACTTCCAAACAAAGAAAATAATGGTGATGACGTCGAAAATGAAGAAGTTCGTACAAGAAATTATCATTTGTTCTGATCCTTTGGAAAATTTTTTGATAAAATTTAGAATTGCTGAATGATTTCAAAACCGTGGAAAGTTAATGAACTTATTTTTATTGATGGGAAAATTTCAATTTATAAATTTTATTGAAGTACGGTGCATTAACGGACGGTTCTTCATCATCGGGTGGTCTAATCGGCACAATAATCAATTTAATCGGTTTGAACAGCAAAAAAAATAAGCTGGAACCTGATACACGAAGTTTAACGAAAGCGGTTGGTAATTTGATAGAGGGTGAGAATAGCCCAATTCCAGCCAAAAACATGATTGCTGATGTTCTCTATAGAGCTCTCACCAGTGGATCTGTTCAGGTAATAAATTTTAAGTAGTTAATAACAACTGTACAGAAACCAATAAAAAAACTTAAATCGTAGTACGTCACTGCTTATTTCCTGACTCCTAGTAATTGAAATTGCTTTTCATCAATTTTCAAAGTAATGCGTTTATGAATTTATACATGATGAGTTGTAGACAAATGGAAGTAATGAAAGTCCTGGGGCCAAGTCAACATCACTGACGCTCACCCCTGCACAGCAAGCTGTAATCGGTGAAAATTTGGAAATGATTCAAAATCTCATAACTCAACCGTCGTCCCCTCTCTGTAATCCAAAACCAGTTCCTATTGAAGAATTTGATGTTGATGCATTCATGGGTCGATGGTATCAGGTTAGTTCATAGCAAATTGTAGAGATGGGATAAAATTCTGAGAAAAAGCGAGCATCTCCAACTTTAGCTTTGGTAGTTGTTCTTAGAGATGGTAGGTGAAAAGAAATCTAACCTTTACTCGAAAGTTAGATTTTTTGGTATTTAAATATTTTAAGTTAAAAATTCGAAATTCAGGTCATGTATAGTCCACCACTAGCAACAGGACCGTGCAGTATGGTTGCTTATAAAAAGCTAGCAGATGTAAATGATGGCGGGGTTGGCACGATATTTGAAGTATTTGAATACACAACTGACGGTACACCCTATGTCAAGCCACATATCAGCTCTGGTTATGCTATTGTCAAGCAAGCCGGAGAATTAATTTATCGTACAACTAGTTATCAAGATGATGTTAACGGTATTTGTATTTGAAAAGGAATTATTGCTAAAATTTTTTAATAGATTGTTGAAATAACTTAAAATTCACTTCGTTTTCTTCAGCAAATTAAGCAAATCAGTTGGTTTGCATTGTTAAAAATTTCAGTTCATATAATTCACGCCGGTCCGCTAAATGAAGCGGGACAATACAGCTTCACAATACTTTCAACGAATTGCAATTATCCATTGTATGTATTCGCACGCGATCCTATCGTCTACAAGCAGGTCACCGATATTTTGTTTAAATTATTGCCGAACGATATCTTCCAAAAAAAGAAATATGCTATTACAGAATACATCGCAATGTTTTTTTTTTACAATAAATCAATTTATTGAGTAAACCCATACAGGGAGTAGCGTGTGGTGTTTTTCAATTGGAAAAATTCTTAAAACTTGAAACTACCTAGACTTTGAAACCAAAATTGAAGCTGTTAAATCAATATTGTAAACTACAACATTTCAGGTTTTGAATAAGCTGTACTATCAAGTTTTTCCAATATTTGCATTTATCATGTTTAGGATTTTCGAACTTTATTTATTCACTATATATTTATTTGTTTATTACTATTATTATTACTATTAATCATTATTATTATTACTGTTATTATTTTTACAGCGTTATGAAATGGCTGTGAATCAGATTCTTGAGCAGAAAGGGTTAATCAATGCATTTTCTCGCTTGCTGAACATTATTGCGCCCGTGGACAATTCAGTGTGCACATTTCCACCGAGCCTTTTCAACATTCATGAATAATAGATCTTCAACAGTGTTGTCGTTAATGGCATAATCTTGCATGATATTTTAAAAAAAATTTGTTACGATGGATTATCTAACCAACCTTTGTTTTGTCCTCCAATTTTCTTGTTTTTAATGCTGAAAATTAGCGCACTTTGTCACGAATGCTACTGGTTCTGTAGTTTTTGCTACTGGTTCACAGTTTTTGAGTTAATGTAAAAGAATTCCATATTCGACCTCTTTCTAATTAACTTGACCTGAAAATTCGTGTCGAGTTTCAAATTGATTACATTAATAATCTCTGCTGCGATTTGAATTACAACAGGTTTTTTTTAGTTTTACTGTACTTATGGTGATAAATTAGCATTTCCAAATGTGTCTGCCGGGTATTTCTTTTCTGTCGTTTGTGGTTCATTCAAGGTACCTGATTTTCTTTATCTACACCGAAAAATACATATAATCATATAGCACACAGATCAGTTCGAACTGTTTCTTTCCGCTGCATTTTCGTACTAATTCAGCTTGTCATTCCATGGACATCCGTATTTAAAAATATTTTCCAATTGTTATTCCTTTATTTTACAACGAAAATATCTTCCTAAATTTGTCAGATTCGCCAGGCCGAAAATATGTGCATTAACACTGTACATAGTGCTCTGAATTGAAACATTCAACATACATCTCCAGACCTTATTTAATGTTGTAATAATACATTTATTCAATAAAGATACAAATAAGTACAAATCCTGTGTTACACACTGCGCTGATTGTTATGTTTATTTCCTACTATGATTTTTATTCATTTCCTACAACAGATCTATATTGCATGCATTTACATTTATATAATCCATTAAAATAGAGTGTCTAAATGACAACGAAAGTGAACATTGTTTTTACACACTGCTGATCTGTACTAATCGAAAATCACTAAGAAATGTTCTTGAAGATGCCACTACATTAATTTTCCGACAGATACAAATAACGTTTGTTTTTTTTAATTCATGACAGCTGTGAAATAAAATGTGGGTCATCGCTAATTCAAATTCCATTTACCAAAGGATTGAAAAGGATGTCCAAAACATGCGCTACGAATCACCCCTTATTAGAACTTTAATTATCCTAAAGGAGAAATTTTTGAGGTCAGTATATTTGAGTTAGATGAAGTGTTGAAATAGTGGCGAAATAGTAAATCTTTGAAAATGGAGAACCGATAGAAAAAAAAGAGCGCTGAATTGTGTGGATGTTGAACTCTTAAAACGGTAGAAATGAATAGGCAATAAGAGGAGGTGAAAAAGGGACATAGACCCCAAAATAACCTTCTTTTGGAGAGCGTAATAGTCGTGTCGGTGTAAGGGAGGGAGACACAGACCGCTGATTGTGTACCAATGACCTAATTCAAAACATTTCAAACATTGATGAGCCAAATGACTGCTTCTTCTTTAGGTCGTTCTCCTACAGTCGGTACTATTTTTATTTTAATTTTTAACTTCTTTTCGTGGATAAACTTACCCCTGTCCCACTCACAGCTCATCCTCAGCGACACCCAACAACAGCGCTCTTCGGCTAATGTCGCAAGTCCAATCTCGCTAAAACCATCTTCGAAATTTTTTCGAGACAACAAACAAACTAATTCCACACCTCAGCCATTTGGCAAAAATATTGTGCTCACCAAACAGGTTTGTTTGTTAAATTTAATAAATTTAATAGTGGTATGATAATAATTGTGTTTATCAAAATAGACACCATGTTTTTAGATAAAATAATTTAAATTGCGTTACACTATAGATATAACGTAAAGAAATAATATGTTTTAATATGGAAAGGAAAATTACAGTATAAATTGGTAGAAAAAATCACCAATTCCATAAATTATACTTTACAGGATAAAATCGCACTAGCAAAAATAAGCGAAATAGCGGACAGCGTTTTAAATCAATTAGGACTATCAACTGATTTCAATGGTAGAAGGTACAAACCACTATCAGCTAGTTCCTTTCAAAATGATGATATAAACTCGGTGATATCTGAAGCAAACCAGAACCGCATTGATTTACAAGGTATTGCTAGTGGGCAGATTCCTGGTTTGGCTCCAATACCAGTACCAGCTTTTCCTGGGCCACAGGACGTACCGGCTATACCAGGAGTGAACACCATTCCTGGTCTTAGCAATTTCAATTATCTGGTTTGTTTTCTTTTTCTTTTTTTCAATATCACAATTAATTAGAGACTAAATTTTTCTTAATTTTAGAATTAATTTGTGACTAAATTAAATATCCAGAATATTCATCCATAAATTTTTCACGGTTATATTTTGTAAGCCATATTGCTGCCGAACATTTTCCATCCCCTTTCTTTTCAATATATTCATGGAAAGTACCCTTAATTTGTTTAGGTAAGTCAGTTATTCCCACAAATGATCCCACCAGCGAATACCCTTTTGGGGTCATCGATCAGTCGTCTAGTGCCAAAAGGTTACGCCAAAAATTTGGCAAAAGACGTTTTTCGAGCTGTACATCCAGCAGCTGAAAATGTAGACGTCGCTCGCATGATGGGTCGCTGGTTCCAGGTGTGTTGTTGTCAATTTTGAACAGACATACAATTTCCACTAGCATGATTTATATGTAATGCAAATTTTAGGTCATCAACAGTCCTCATGTTATCCGTGAAGCATGCACAGTGTCACACTGTATGTTTTGTTTGTTTAAATTGTCGATTATAAATTTAATTCCTGTTGATAATAATAATAATAATGCTGAAAAACTGTTTTTTAATGATTTAAAACAAATAATATCAAATTCTTTCACTTAATGAAAACTAAGAAATTAGTCTAATAAGTCATTTATGCAAAAAAATGCAAAAGTATGACAGGAGTAACCGACCTAAACAGTTTAAATTTTCATTAAATTAAAAAAACAATCTTTTACAGTTGGAGCTCTCACGAACAACACATATAGCGCAACATTTACAATCCTGAAGTTTTACCGTGAAGGGAATGCTAATGGTCCACCTCGTTTTTCACTCGGTTATGGATTCAAATCAGGCGACACTGGACAATTCGTTCTGCATAACAGTAACTCACCCGATTCAGAGCCATGTAATTAATTAATTGATTTATAATGTGGTCAAGAAATATGGCGCAATGAAATTGTTATATAGGAGACTGCACTCCTTAAATTCGGAAGGGTCATATGTTTTGTCAGTCTGAATTGACTTTGAAGGTTATTTGAGTTTGATTTTTTGATTATTTAAAGTATTATTTCAACGTCGTGTGATCTAATAAGAATCCACTTTATACTTTAAGAAGTTTTGATTATGGAAAAAATTTAGGCCTCATTGTTTTCAGTTTTATAAGCAGCAGAAAGTATATACAATGTGAGTTTTAAGCTATGAAGGATGTTCGTAATTTATGTTTCATGGATTAAAATTTAATAAAACTTTTACATTGCAGTTTGGGTAATAAAAAAGGGGCCACTAAACGAATATAATCAGTATGATTATGTGATTGTATCAAATTGGGTCCGATTTCCTGTATTTGTGATTGCCCGAGACCCAGAAAGATTCCGTAGCCAGCACATGCGAAACGTATTACAATTTTTGGAAGACAACAGTAAGTCAAAAATTGTTGATCGACTACAGAAACTTAGCAAGAAAAAAAAATTTAGGAGTGACAAAGTTACAATGATTTCTTCAAATGCGTGAATTACAGTTGATGGAATAGGAAACAGGAAATAAGGCTGTCAAGTAGTTACTGGCAGCTGATGATCGGTGGAAATATATCGTTTTTAGCCTGATTTTTTGGATTCAAATTTTAATAGATCGAAATTGATGAGCTAACATACTTTTCAGATTACATAAATGTGATGACGAAAGCTTTCAACATGATCTCTCCCGTGGATTACAGCCAGTGTCAATACACGCCAACATTTTCTGGGGCAGGTCGCTAGCTGTTACTCTTTCTGTTTCATTGGTTGCAGTAATGCATTTGTGTTCTAAAATCCTATTGTTGTTTAATTGGCCAGTTAAGATGTGATTATATAAAGCGTAGCAAAAATTGTTATGAATAGTAAATTTTGCAACAGCCTCTTTCTTTTGTACTGGATAAGTAAACTCTTTTGCCTATCTTCATGAAGAAACTCGGGAGGAAACTGAAAAATCTGAAGTGATATTAACTCTCGAAAAGAAACGAAAGCGGAAATTGTGAAAGTGTATTTTCGAAAATATGGGATATTCACTTTCCTTGATTTGTTTAATCAATTGATAATTTTGTATGGAAAGAACATAATTTCAAATTTTAAAACAAGATTCCGCTGTACACACTTTAACTGACACTTGTTGATAGAATGAATGGACCATAATGATTTTGTTCGAAATCGAAATTTGTTGCATATGAAGGCCAATTTAAAAAGAAAAAGAAACCGATGCCACCAGAAACTGCACTAATTTGCCTTAAGGATCAATTTTTTTAACCGAAAATTAGATACTGACTTATTTAACTTCAGTCCTTCTTTTCATCTATGGCATAGTTATTTACTTCCCTCCTATTTGTCCTAATTTCACATATCCATCATTACCTGATTTTTACACCGTTTTAATCATTTTTTTCTGACGAGGTTACAAAATTTTATACTTTTAATTAAATTTAATATCCTTTTGGATCTTACATATTCAGAAATGTCAGGAACGGAAATATGCTAGAGGTATTTATACAAGATGTTAAAGATGCTGGAAACATTTTATATCCTACAAACAACTCCCCCACAATGACTTCCATAGAATTGTAATGCGTGTACATTATTTATTATTAATTATTTATTGTTATTATTATTTATTACTGTTAAAGCAGATATACTGATTCCACACACACAATCGACATATTTGTTATGTTCTAGCAGTTCTATATACAAAATATGCCGAATATTCGAAATGGCACAAGCAACTTTCTATTCAGAAAAGGTCAATATTTAAGCACATTTCGTAAGTAATGACGACAAGCTAGTCACTTTCTCATTGATATTGCATCGCCGCAATAAAAATCCTCAATTTATGATGACGCAAAGATGAATCTGATAAGCAAAAGGGAAACATATATTTAAGCAAGAAGAACGTTGCAAATTATGTACAGAGTGAAAGCCGCAATTTATCGTACCACAGAAACTTTCCCACCACAATAACAACGCGGTTAATCTAAATGTATACATTTTCGGGTATCACATTTTAAAAATTCCTTTAATATCATCACTGTTCTCAACCACAATAATGATGTAAATATTTTTGAAAGCACCCTCAAGCAGGTATGCAAAAGATATCGTGCATAGAGCGAACTTTTTGGACACCACCATCCAGAACACATACACGATTGTATCCTTCCAGAACGCATAACTTTGATATCTGCACAAGTAACTATTAGTTTTATTGGAATCTAGGGGGTTGTTTTTAGAGTGATACTACTCTAATTTGATGAGTATACGTCTATATCACCATCCCAGAAGGTATTTGGATGATCTGACTGACAAAATACTAACGAAAAGACGGATGCTGTTGGCAGTAACCTTTAGCCTTTTTTGCCTTGCATATTTTGATGAACTGGTAATACAATCAAACCATAAAAGAAATCGGTAACCTTTTTAGCCCTCTGCAAGTGTTCGTTATCAACTATAACGACGACATGACCTGCTGACTGAGCGTTCATTAATGCTGTTTTAACGGTATCCAACGTATCCTCATCACCATAAGGAGGCAAATTCACACTGCCCACAACAGCACCACGAGAATACCTGAAAATTTCAAAATATCTACATGAGAAACACATACTAATACGCTCAGAATACACTGTAGAAATATATAATACATGATTTACTCGTATTGCGGACGGACATCGATAATAAGTAGTGAAGAATGTTCAGTGAGACGAACGACATCGGTAGCTGATATTAGTGGACAACAAAACTCGTTCAATTCCGTTACAGTATAATGCGTCATTGCATACTCCTCTCGCACATGTTTCGATGCATATTGTCTAAAGCTGCATGATGCTGGCACGGTATTGTAGTAATACAATGAACACCGAACCAAACGTTCCATATTTAGATCTGGTAATGAACATCGGTGAAATTAAAGACAGCAATAACCGTTGTATTGTTTTGGGTAAAACAAACCTGGGAGATCTGAAAAAAGTAAAATCGCATCATTGAAATGTGTAGTAATAAGTCCGGCCCGTAGCTGCTCCATGATTGCAAGTCCAACAAATAATGGAAAAGATGAATCCGACAATAATAAAACGTCCCAAACCTGATAACAAGGGAGCAAAATTAAGCTATCAATATATAAAGAAAACAATTTTCACTACACCTTACGCAAAGTTTAGGTCTCAATTACAAAAAATATTACATAAAGAAGTTTGAAACATTGCACATAAAATCAAAAAATAGTACATAGAATAACTTATGCAGGGGTAATATATGAGCAAAACAAGTTAGAAACCATGGTATAGCAAATAACTCAGGACGAAAATCCATAAGGGAGAGGTGTGCATATAATGCTGCATCCATAAATGCCAAAAGATGAAAAAAAACTGCCAAATATTCTGCAATTTAACTGGATCAAACGCATCACATATCGTTTAATAATAAAGAACAAAAAACAACCATTCTGACCTTGGACAACAGAAGAATTGTCTCGCAAGAAAAAGTCATGCAGGTACAGGCTGATGAACGATTCCAGGCAGGAATATGCACTAGCTGAAAGTCATATAAATCAGTATATTATTTAATTTTAATAAAATGCACAAACGTGTAACTTGAACTGTTCAATACCATAATATTGCTAACAATTAAACATTTGTATCATCAAATCCATTCTGTAAATGCAAGTTGGTACCTAAGTGGGTGAAGTTAAGAACAAGAAATGGAGCCGCTAGAGAGTCCAAACCTTGCCAATAAACATAATTTCCATGTAAAAGGAGCCATGCCTTCAAAAGACGTTTCAGCTTGCGATGTGCAATGGGTGAAGCCATCAAATCATCATACTGAAAAAGCCATTAAGTTGTTGTCCTCAAAAGACGTGTCACACTTATAATAATGAAAGAAAGCTATGCTATCAGGCACTGTGTAACCGGACATCAGTAGTGAGTGAGATATTGTGTTCAGTCACAATTTAAAAAAAAAACAAATGATAAATTACGAAGCCATATGACAGTTTTCTCAATAATAGAAAAAACCCATTTCTGTTGCTCACAATTCTCAATTCTGGAGTACATAAATATTATTTGTAAATGCATGAAAACTTTTATGGAAAGTTAACTAAATCATATATAGTGATTTGTTGCTAAAAACAATTCTTTATTTAAAAAAAAGACCTAGCAGTGACACATGCTTTTGATTAATTATTTTCCGCAATAATAACCTGGTGACAACGGGGAATATCGACTAATAACTGACGATCAGAAGCATGAGGAGACAACGTATCAACTGCCATGAAACGCTTCTCAACATCCCAATATATATTTAACAATGCACTCCACAGATTAGCTCTGTAAAGGGGAGGAATGTCATGACAACATTCGCAAAACAGAAGTGATTTTTTGAAGGGATAGCTTGAAAGTAAACGACGAAGAACAAGCATCCGTCGACTCTGAAATGTGCAAACCGTCATACGAGGGAATCTTCCAAAACACAAAAAAAAATTCATCAAGTTTTGAAACTATTTTCAAATGATGGAGAGAAATATGCCTGGTATTCAATATCTTTTTCCTTCACCATTAGTGATAAATCGTATGTCTCCTGCGTTTTCTCTTCGATTTCAAATGAAATGAGAAATTTGCTTCGGTTAAGCGAGTTCATCCTCTAAAATGTTAACATTTTTACGTACACATGAGCAAAAAGAATCAAATTCTCAGTGGTGAAAATAGCATAATCATTGTAGAAAAACTTACATCGCGAAAATTATTTGATGGAAGGATAAAAATATCGAAAGCGAATTCATATTTCCTTGTATGGGCATTACCATACATTAAGCAATCTCCATCAACTAAACTGAAAAGAGTAAAGGAGATAAATATAATAAAAAAAAGTCATTTGCAAATTAAAACTGTGAAAACGAACTATGGTAAAGCGAGAATAGGTGGATTCGCTTTAATAATGCCATGATTAAGAAAAATAGTTTCAATGCTGCTTCCACACAACTTCCATAAAAAAAAGGCCTCGTTAATTGGCAAATTCTGAACTGCTTCTGTTTGTTCACTTCCTAACAACTCTGAAAAATATTTTTTAATATTGTGTTACAGTAGCATATACGAACACTTATTTCCACTCATAACTGACACCAATAATCCATAAAAGGACAAACCTCTCATATGTTCAGGACTTTCGTGCAGAATGCTTTCATCGTTTTCACTACCATACACACTATAATCCCTCTCTAGATTTTCGTGACTATTGCTTGCATCGTTGATTATCTATAAAATTTTGTTAAGTTAGTAATTACAACTTCATACAAGCAATGAATTTATAACTGAATATATATTAGTAACACTTACAGAAAGTAACTCTCTTGCAGTAGGTCGCTGCGATGGAAGGATACACAGTGTCTTTTCAAGTATCACTATGATCGTGCTATTTGATGTAATATGAATAGTTGGTTCCTTCCGTTGAATTTCGGCCAACAGTAACCAAAAAATCGAGCCACTCCGTTCTTGAAAGCAATTAAAAACACTTGTAAGTACCTATCTCACTCTAACTAAAAATAAAATCCTCAACCATCATAAATTGTTTTTTATGACCTAATTCAACCTAGGTGTATTATTCACAGAAATAAAGTGATAGCAGCTGATAAAAACTTGACTCAACAAGATCATATGTTCATACTGTTTTATGATTAGGCTCATTCAATTCTGTTGTGTCCAATTTTGGCCCAATAAACATACGCTCGAACACTAATGTCTACGAAAAAATGAAACTATTTAACACTTTTTAGAAAATACTGAAGAACTACGGCAAGACAAAGTTACAAAGATGCATAGATACAAAGTACTTTTTCTGATTAGAGCAGTAAGCGTGCAATAAATCTGCTTCGGAGACCAAATTTCAGAAAGAAGACAGCCCTGAAAGTGATTTATTTTACACGCAAAAAATAAACTAACATAAATACCAAAGCATACTGATGTTTAGTAAAAACAAAAATTATTACCATCACAAAGCATGATATATCAACAATCAAGAAATGTGAAATTCACAATATCATGTAGTTAAAATTAGTTTAAAAATTGCAATGAGGCAGTAGAACACGGACTTCATGGATGTAGATTCTATTTGTACAAAAAAGAGAAATTGACCTACGATTGAAAGCTCAAGCGCAGCAATTCCAAATGACCAGATATCTCCAGCGAGACAAATAAAACCATTTTTGATTTCAGCTTGCAAGAAACGTTCTGGCGGAAGGTACCAAGAAGAATTAATGCGATATTCTAAATCACCTCTATTACCATTGATACAGTTCAAACCATACTGTGCTAATCGAACCAAATTCTGAAATATAACAACATAAGAGCGCATAATGCTGTCATGAAGTTGTATACGACATGTTACCTGGGATGATAGAAGAATTGAACTTAAACTGAAGCAGCCAATAATGATATGTCGAGAATGCAAATACATAAAAGCTGATAAGACCGGCTGTAATAAAGATATGATCCGAGACACATCCAATCTAAAACTTGTGATTTCGATGATATTTCTATTGAAACCATTCTACCAAAAAATTTAGAAATGGACCTATCAATAACATTTACCAAATTATGTGAAAGCAATATTGCGTCTCGAATACTATAGTTAGTTTTTACATTTAATCTCGTAACATCTCACTTATATCTAAATTTCTTTCTTCGAAAGAGAGTAATTTTTCTGTTGGATAATACAAAAAAAATCAATGAACATCTAACAGTTCAAACTGAACGATGAATTTTAGTTTGGAGTTCAATTAAAAAGTTTTGAGTGTAATTCAGTAACTAGTTTACGCCAGATTAGTGGAATCTAAAAGTTTTAAATGAACAGCGGGACAACAAATCAAAACCACTCCATTGTCTACTGGTCCCATAATATAGATCAGTGATATGAAATGTTACGAAGTATCATTGACTCACACTCTTGAAGGTCCAGCTATTCAATGACTACTACCAGTGACATTCCGAGAATCGATGGATGATAAAATAACTTACCTTTTACACTCCTTCAATTCCTCAACAGCTGACCGCGAATAATGTTCCGAAATCATAAAACCTGCATTCCCAACTAAAATCATTAAATTCAGATCTATGAAGGAAGCAAATACGCTGTTTCAGTAATTCACCGTCATAACGGACGGCAAAAGCTTACAAAACAAGCAGTACAAGTATATATATATATAATAAGTTTTAGAATTAAGTTTTGTAAATCGTTATATCACAAACGCAGCTGTGACAAGACTGCGATAAAAGTTGAAATGCAAGAATTTCGTAACTGAAACAGGCATCAGTTATTCCATTGGACTAATTAAAATGAGAAACATACGAACTGCCGATCGAACAAACTCGATGTATTTACACAGGTGAGGATGATTTAATGACATAAGTTTTGAAAATTCTCCCAACATATGCGCAGCCGATGATGTTGAAGAAAAGGCGCTTGTTGTTGCAATTTGGCACGATGCGTCATCTCCAATTGCGACTGTCGCGCCGAACTCAGCTGAACCTAAAAGACGTATATCTGCTTCCACCGTCATCAGGATCGAGTGAAAATAAGGACTTCAGCAGATTCAGTATGAAGTCGAATATAAACCTAAAATTACTGAATCTGGGAAAATTGATGAAGAGTTTGGAGGCTTACAAAAAAACCAACTTAAATGAACGTTTGGATAAGAAGCAGAAATGCACATTCAATAACAGGTTAATTGCTTTTTCGGAATTTGGAAACCAAGTGCAAGTATATAAAAGTCAATTCCGTAGATAATTAAGTTGGAAATGCTCAAATATCACTTTATCATACGATTCATACTTCACTGAAAATTTCTACTTTTATGACAGATTGTGTCATTTGTCTAAGAGGTAAACAAAATATTAAATGGAAGAGTAGCAGACAAATCGTTGCATGATGTGTCATGGGTATGCACTTATGATATTATTCTAGAAGTTATCAAAAGACTGGTCATCAAGACTGCAGCACTATTTCAAACAGTTCTTGGAGAGCTATGGCAAAATTTACCTCTGATAAAAATCTACTTCAGTTTTAAAATGAAAATTCAAATCAATAAGAATCCAAAACTGTTCCCATGACAAATCTAGGAGCTTTATCCAAAACTGTTTCCGTGACAAATCTAGGAGCTTTAAGTTAAAAATTCGCATTCTGATGGATATAGGGTTTTCGGTAAAGATGCACCAACAACCCTGTGGGGGTAATAATAGGGGTAATAACATGCTAGGGGTAATAACGCAATATCGTCGCTATAAAATTCAATGATAAATTAAACCTAATTTGTTCTCGTGATTTGGAACCAATTCAAGTTCTTGAGGAAATCGTTAATACCAATGGATGCAAATGGTCCCCTTTACGATCTGACCTTTTCTACAATGTGCGCGCGCTTACATCAAGACAGCAACGATGACAGCACATGGCGTGTTCCAGACGGCTTTGGGATACAAATCAACAGTCTCCATCTTAGATCAGACTGTGCTGCCTCAGCGATATTTGCAGTGAATAAAAGGCAAACATAAAAGACTTAGCTAAATATAACGGCTGCGAAGAGGATGGAAGACAAAGATGGAAAGGCGAAGTGCATCGTCCCAGCGTGGGCGTGGTAGCCACAGGGAGGTTCGTTCCGGCATTGTGCTGATTGCTGTGGATCGTGTGGGAGGGGAGTTACTAACTGGCTTGTGGTGCTTGTGGTAACAATCATGTTATCCGGATGTTTGCGCTCCTCACGTTGTCTTGTGACAAGAAATGCTCAGTAATATTTGATTCGATTGATTGTTGCGCGTTACTTCCTTGCTGGAGGACGAATTGATATAGAGAATTGGAGAACCTAGAATAGGCAACCCGTTTTAGACGTGCAAGCGGATAACGAATTTGTTATTGATGATTTTCTAGAAAAATTGGTATTTGTGATTCATTTTAATTACGCCAATATTCACTTCCTCTTTTTGTGAGTGGTTAATGTTTCGTGTTTTATCGGGCTTCGTTAGTGGCGGCATTAGGGAAATTTATTTCCGATTCGTAAATGCAGAGTTTTCTCCGTAAGTTTTTTGTTCTACCTGTTTTTTGATTCTAAATGCATGTGTAGTTATTCTTTCAAAGCTGTATGACAGCTTCTTTAGTCCTCAGTCTATCATGCGAAAATGAGTAGATTTTTGAAAATATCTTTTGTTTGACTCGACTATTTCCACCTTGACCTTATCTATTATCATTGTTTAGATCAACTGCCTTGTTAAATTTTCTTGTCATATGGTCGTTAGTTTATGAAGCTCGTTTTTTTAAAAGCTCTACTAGCATTTAAGATCTGTAGGACACATTCTGTCCTGTAATGCCTGCGGTGTTGAGCAGTAGTGGACGTGCAACATAGTGCATCACAGTAATTTGGATTCCGATTGTGAGACTGGAAAGTGTAGAAGGATAGAATTTTAGACCGCTGTATTTTTCTGCAATATCATGTGTCTTATTTTATAGTACACGACGTGGATGATATGTTAGCTTCGAGAAGAAACCACATTTTTTAATGCAATAATTATAATTGCAAGTAATGTTATTCCAGCCAAAGTCCTTAAGGTTGTGACTCTTCTGAAGGTTGAGCTGTAACATCTAATTTTCTGGATGCAGCATGTTAATGAGACATTTGAAAGTTCTCCTGATGATTGTGCTGTCCGTTAAAGTGAGCTTTTTACAATATTGCGAGAAAATTTTACAGGATAATTCCTTGGCACAGCTAGAAATCAAGAATTTGTGTGCGTATCTTACGATGAACACCCAGTTGGAATACTTTAAACTTCAAAAACGAATTTTCAAGCTTGAGGAAAATGCGAATATTTTACGACGTTTCAAGGCATTTTGCATCCGAAGGTACTCTTGTTGCAATAGTTTAGGAACTGGGAATGATATTCAGCGGTATTGAACGTAAGAAATTCCATTTTACAGTGAACCACTAATTCAATACTGTGTTCCTCAGTGCAAGGTACGGCCTGGAATGGCATCTCAGTTGAGTTGTGACCTGATATGATCTGTAACTCGCAGAACCCTGTGTTTCACTGTTCAGATGAAAATTTCGATCACCTTTAATGATATATGAACTACACTGCTTTGATTACTGCAACTTTCATTCTTGGATACAAATAGTGAATGCCTTGTGCGCTGGTCCATCGTGTCATTGTTTTGTTGTGTAAGGATAGTGATCATTTGTTGTATAAAATCAGTACTCGGTGCCTTTTAGGTTCAATTCGTTGAGTGGTAGACATTGAGATTAGAATTTCCGACGCGATGACCTGTGATTACTATGGATTGGTGGTCTGTGTTGATCGGCATTTAGGAGATATCAATTGTTTCATTCAGGACTTTGTAGAAGAGGAGTGGCTCGAGACACACATGATGTTTTAGTAAACATGATAGGAAGTATGAGTGTTCTGCTCCATCTTAACGTGGTCATTTCCGGTGTTGACACTGCGGAAATGTTTTTGAACATATCATCAATATTAATTTGACAACTAAACTTTTGGGTTTCACACCTACTTTCTCTGTTTCCTTTTCTATGAAAAAGTAGAGTCATTTCTGTTATTCTCCTCAGAGAGGAAATAGTAGTAGTGACTCCTCGGGATCATGTAAGGCCTCCTTCGTTTCGTTTGAATAACTAGGCTAGATTTCTTCTACGATCTGCAGTGTGGTGCATGTTGACGCATTATAATAAAAAATAAAACTGACACTTTTTACTTATGAGACCAGTGAATAGCTTATAGCCAACTCAGAAGTGCACAACGGAGTGATCTGCTTTTTGTGCTGATTTGTTTTTTCATTTATAAATTATTGGTGAAACCTACTACTCATTTGATAACAAATTATGCGATGAGATAGCTTTAAGTGAGAGAGTCTCAGAAGAAAAGGTGTATGTATAAGGCTAGTTGAGTAACGTGGGACTTCATTTCTCTACTAAATGTCGTATATGATTAGGCTATTGAGTTTCTGCAACGCATGATACGGTGGAAGATTGCTTACCGGAAGTCTACTTTGGCCGGTAACGTTTCCTTTTTAATGTCTTTCTTTTTTGATAAAATAAGATTATTTTTTTAGCATATTATTGACTGTTAAAGCGATATTCATTGAAAGCAGTAGACGCTTTTATTATTAACTCCAGATGTGATTTATTGGTTCTGGTTATATAGATCATAACTTGATGTGGAACATTTTTTCAGTTAGAGTCGTACACGTGATATTGGCTTAATATCTTCGACAGATGCACAAAGCTTAAGTTTTCCGATGGTTGTATTATGTGGGTCTGGAAATAAATACGACGTAAGGAAGGCACAACATTATGAAGCTTGCCGTCAAATCGAGTTAGCTATCGAATTTAGAACAAAAGCGATTGTTGTGATCGAGAGGCAATCAGCAAGAAATAATATAAAAATGTATATGGCTTGTAGTTTTCTTTTCGTAGTAAATTTTTCAGTTTAATTTTGTTAGAATGTATTTTAAGGTACCTGTGTAAGTTGTGAGAATGCGTCGAAGTTTAGGGATTGTCCTAAGTTGTCTGAACAAAATGCCTTCAAGAGGATTCAAGGTCAATGGTCACAAAATTGTGTTATCAAAACGAGAATGAGGTTAGAAAAACTGTTAGCTTCTTTCTAAAACTGATCAAATTTGGTTCGTTTCTGTGTCTTTGAAAGTATTTGTAGAACAACACGAAGTCGGTCATACATTATTTTAAATTTGGAGGTTGTCATGTACTACCAAGTAGCTGTTATGTTTCTGCAGAAGTTTCGAACATAAGTACATCACTTATAGTCGCAGATGAGACACTGAAGTCCTATCGGTGCTTTATCCGAGTGCAGAAGTAAGTCGTTTTTTTCCCTTTTTTTTATTTGACAACTTAACATGTATGCTGTAGTTTCAAATCTTACTATTCATCTTTACAATGCGTTGTCAAAAACAACTTATTTTATTAAGTAAAATAAATCAAGAGGCAGTAAAAAATAGTATTAGAGACAGTGACAGTATGAAGGCACGTGGAGCTGTGAAGATTTTTGACAGGGAGCCATTTAGAAGGAGCTGTTTTTATTTTGGCAGAGGAGAAAGGAAGTCTGTTTATCACATTTTGTAGATATATAGTTTTACAACTTAATATAGTCTCACTGGATATATTTGCATCTATACAACAGTAGGAGTATAAATTATGAAGTGCGATTCATCTTGCTGAGTCTTTACCAAACAGTTTTCGAAGTTTTTAATGGCGTTAGGTGAACCATAAGAATAAATTTAATACTTTACAGGTTTTCTATTCAAAACATTCGCCCTTATATTTGTTTACTCATTTCGTTATATGATCTGTGTAGCAATTAATTAGTGAATGAAGTCGTGAATCTAGTACTAAGCATAAAAAACTCTACTGGTCAACACAATGTTGTAACACAAGGTCTTTAACACAGGAGTAGAGTTTTATGTTAGGAGGTTAACGCTTGAAAACAAGAATGTTTTTTAGTCAATGATTAAGCATAAAGTCGTGGATTACACGAATTCTTTGCTTATTTTGAAGTAGAATTGGCTCGAACTTTGCAGATTTGCGCATTTCGCTGGTTTACACGAATTAGCTGTATGAGTCTGATTCCTGATCTAGTCGCAATCGTTGGTCCAACGGATATAGTTTTTGGTGAGGTGGATCGTTGAACGTGTAAAAATTAAATCTAGCTTTCTAGAGCCTAATCCTATGATTCTGTTTCTTATTTTTCGTGTTTGATTTTTCATGTATGATGTTACTTCTACAAGCATTTTCTTGAAGAACTGTTGCTTACTGTCAGATTCAGTTCTGTGTAAAGAGATGTGATAATATTGGGTTGGTGTTGATACACTAACTTATTTGCTGATTTATTACTGTAGCGTATTGTTTTCAGTATGGTCTTGGGGAAGGAATCTAAACTGACTTCCCAGTTATAAATTTACATATGGAAGTTTGATTTCAGTTATATATTCAATGTGTAAATTGAAGGGAGAAAGTGTAATGGTAATAAAAATATGTTTATGTGTACCAGTAGCCATTTTGTTCAGATGCGATCGCATCATGCATCAAGTTGCGATATCGTTTTCATTCTGAACATAAGCTTTATTCTAAGTGCGGAGTGATCGTGTATAATAAAAAGAGCAAAATTGTTTTTAAACTTCAGCATTACCGCCATGTAGAATTAGTGATGCAATTGTCAATGATTTGTGTAGAAAGGTTGATACTATGTTATATAGATATATAATAAAATGGGGAATTTGTTTTTATCTTGAGGTGGTGTTAGATAGAGCTATTTGGGAATTTTTTTTTTACCAGTTTTTATCGTAAACTATTATTTTCCGAGAAGGAGGGGGGTGTTGGAATATTGTTATGTTGTGAATCGGATTATTTGGTTCGCAGAAACGTCTTTGCTTCATTCTAGTATGTAGATATTGTGTCAAATGGGGCTGAGTCCTTGATTCGGATTTCGTGTTTTCACTTTTCCTGCAATCCTTATAAAGTGTAGTTGTGTTAGGTTTGTCCTGAACTATATATATTCAGACTAAAATTGTTACCCATTCTTGTCGGGTTCGCTGTGAGGTTGAATCATTCTTGCTTTTTGATTAAGGTTATTGCTTTAGAAACTTTTTCGAAATTCTGTATTTTCGCTGCTATTTGATGCTAGTCTCCCTGCACTTATTTGTGTAAAATTTGGAATTAGATAAAGGCGATGCATATCAAGGGAAATGCAGCTTTCAGGTATTGAATTAAAGGGCTGACCTCAAAACGTAGCTATATCTGAAGTGTCGATGTGATATGTAGAGTTGCACGACATGTTGGATTTAATCCCAGTTCATCTTTTAAGGTGAGCAGTTATTTGTAACTAGTCAAGCAATATTAGTATAACAACCTAAAAACAGTTATAGAACTGAACTATGATGAAAACCTCTTCAAATTCATAATCTCAGTTCGATTGTTCGCTTTGAACTTTCCAATTTTCAAAAACTTGGCTGTGGTGATAATTTACGCTAAGACAGTGAATGTTGGTTCCGACTTGATTTTGTTGCTTTATATTACATTTTATTTGAGATGAAAAAGTGCAAAATTGCTGAAGAAGGTACTCATCGTATTAACTCCGTTGATATAAGGTAGGAATAAGAATCTTTTGTGATCACGGTATATCGATGTATTCAAGGTAGGCTTATTCTTTTTTATGTTGACAATAGATGTGTATTGAAAGATTATGTTCGTATTTTGCAATCCATGTGTTTTCAGCTACTTATTGGATGAAAGTTTTAGAGTATGAAGACGTGACAACTTGTAAAGTTCGCTCCTCTAAACTGGACTTTGCTTTTGCTGGTTATACTTAACGCTACAGATTACGCAGTCGGGTGTGCCGTGAAACGAAAAATTTCCTAATATTAAAGTGTTTTCATAGTTTTCATTTTACCGCAAGTCTGTGCATGATTGTTCACGCCTTGTAATAAGCTGGTAGTAAAATGCAGGTGGATTTAATTATTTTCATGCTATTTTCAGTGTTCACTTAAACAAAACCTTGTCTCTATTATAGAAAGAGATAATGCATACCAGGTGAGTGAGCTCTTATTTAGCTTTCTCTCTTCACATTGTGGATCAGAGCTGTCATTGCTACTATAGAATTTACTTTTTTCCTATAATCTATGTCTGATTTGAATATGTCAAAAAGTATTTTACAAGGGTCAAAATCACGCGCTGCTGTTATCGTATTTGAAAACAAAACCTATTTCCTTTATTTCATGGTATTTTTGGAAGGATTTTGATTTATAGTGCAGTGGAAGTGGATTATGCTGCATGACATATGAGAACTTCGGTAATGAAGGAACGACTGGAAACTATCCAAAATCAGAAAGCTACGACATCATAACGAAAAGTAGGATCGAGCAAGAATTCTAATGCAAATTTCGTTTTTGTTAAAACCAAATACTTCACCAGTATTTTACAAAATGCGCTTATTGTTTTATGTTTTGTTCACTCTCAATGTACGGAACATGTTTATAGATCGTGTCAGGACTATTCGAGGCCGTCTTGCTATATATCCTATGTGTAACAACTGCAGCTCATCTGGATCCTCTTTCAATCTTAATTTTTGTACATAAAATAGCGGAATTGTTCGAACTTAATTGTGGCCTTGTAGATACTTCTTGTTGTTATAAATTCGAAATTTGATTGAACATGAAAATCTACCAGTCACAATCTTTCATACAACTCATTTGATAAGTGGGCAGGTATTCGATTAGATGTTTAGTATTCTGACAGCATTGGCGAAATGTGAGGGATTTACTTTGCATTGTGGTTATATGCAAATTTCATCTGATGCGTGCTCTTAATGAAAATTTGCATAAGATGAAAGTTCGCCATTAAAGAGACACTCCTTACATTGTTGTGTGATAACTGTTCCTTTGCGGCTGTGTTTCTCAATTTATTCTTGAGAGGTAAGGAGTGTTCTTTAACTTTTTTCGAGTTTTTTTCTGTATTTGTAATTTTATATGGTCTCATTTCCTATAAATGCTGTAATTTGATGTGTTGAATCTTTTACAATATTCTAACATATTTGTGATAAAATGTCGTAAGTTACTAACACGGATTTTTTCTTGAATAGACGGATAATTATGAACTCAGCAAGTGGGCCAGCGTTATGGAAATGGGGTTATTGCAGACTGATTAGGTTAGGGTAGTAGATTTAGATTTGGTAGATTGTTAGTCTATGCATACTGTTTATAATGGAAACAGCATCTGTGTGGGGACCTGAGCATAGCTCTGGATTTAGACTAAATTAGAATTGTGCGTAGATCTTTACTGTGCTTTATTCTTTGTTTTAAGCTTATTGTTGGTTTAACTCTTAGTTTCAAAAATTAGTTTTCTCTCCATTTTGGCAGGAAAATGTTAGCTTGCAAGTTGTACTTTGTTTTATTCAATGTTGCGTCATCGATGTTATGATACGCTTGTTGCAGAACGGTCAGTTGTTGGTCTTCAGTGGTCTTCCTGATTTAGTAAAACGTTTAATGACTTGTATTGCTACCTGTGTTGCGAGTTTTGCGTATATGTTAGTTTTTTGCTAAGATAAGGATTTAATACGTGGTGCTTTACAGCATGGGTCGATTTCCGCTACCTACCGAAAAACAGCGTCATCAGATTGTCCAGCATCGTAAAAATTACGAAATGAATCTCTCTGCCAGTCTTCGTATGCAGGCGGCCACACAACGTGGAACGAGCGCACCTCCGAAAGTTTGTAAGTTTTTGCTTTTTCCGTTTTTCCTAGAAGTTATGTATCAAAATATCTGTTTGCAAAAGCATATTGTACAACGTTTATTCCTAGGTGTGCGCATGGTTGCTGTTCTTATTTCATCAGGAATTTTCGTAAATTGTGTCATGATATTTTAACAAGTTTGTGGCGCTGGCACGTTTCCCTCCTCTTGTCTTTAATATTTAGTCCTTAATTAAAAACTGGTTTGGATCATCACACCATGTTTTCCCTATTTTTACATTATTTATGGACTCTTCAAAACGATCTCATAATGGCTGCATCACATAAAAATTTGGATATAGTACGCTTCAGAAGCATGTGATTGCATATAGCCATTAAACATTTCATTCAAACGATTGTTGTGAGTTTTCGATAATTGCTTATACAATTGTTATTTGTAATTTCAGCAGATGCCTCTCTAACAGAAACCTCAACTATACCACAGGTAATAGAAACCGAAGTTATACGCTCATCTCCGGGTGTTTTGATAGTGCAGTACAAGCATGAAAGCACGCATACGAAATACACGGGTATTCTCCTTGCTGAGAATGGGTGAGCTTACGTATTAAATATGAAAAAAAGGGGCATAAGAATATGAGAAGAACATTTTCATATTCTCAAGCATTTTGATTCAAGGTTATGATCTTAGTTAACTCGATTTAACGTTATGCCGATGGATTTGCTGTAGTGTTTCGAAGGCTCTAAAATTACTAAATTTGTCATTTAATTTTTCTTCTCAAATTCTAGAAAGTTTCGCGCTTGTAATGCAAAAAGAATACGGAAATATTATTTTATATCTAGAATGGCGTGTTTATATATATATATATATATATATATAGGTACAAGCACTATATATTTTTTAAATTATGCAGTAAGGATGACAGAGGTAGAATGTTGAGGCGAAGTTTTCTACAAATATACTTATGCAAGGGTTAGATATCCATTAATTAATTGCAGTGCAAATGGAACACCAGGTATCATTAGTGAAGATATGTCAAGATTTCGGGAAACAGTTAAAGCGTATGTAGATGCACCTATCATTGACCAGTGGACATCTGTAATTGGTGAGCGGTTTACTACGTCTGGTCTTCAGCTGCGCGCTCGAAGCTACATGCGCAAAAATGGTCGTATGGTTTGTGCCAGTTGTATGGAAGCGATTCCAGATAACGAAATGGTTAATTCATTTAAATCATTTAAATTGATGTTGCTTACTCATTAATTTTATTTTAAGTACACAGTGTATTTGTGACACTTCATATCACTTCTTCTGGAATTCTCATTGGTTGTATCAAGTTTTCCTTTTATACACTTTCATGTTTATCAGTTCATCATGAAGGAAAAGTATTATTACAGTACATTGGAAGTTTTAAGTGTTTACTGTGCATTTAATTAGATAGTGTTTCATAAATTTTAACCTACTTTAAAAAACCCGCTCTATGATCGTTAATTTTTTGAGATAACACGCAAACACTTTGTTAATGTCAACCAACGAAAACTGCAATCGATTCCCAAAGAGACGAAACGTATAGTGGCTCAGTTACCACCTTCAGAAAAACCGGTCTGTTTTTATGATGCATGTTTTGGCTTTACCGATTGTGGTGCAATAATTTACCCGGTAGTTACTTAGATATCAAGTGTCACTGTTTCGTTTTAGAGTGCTTCGCTATTAGTGTTGGAAGAGGATAATGATATTATTCAGGAGGAGAGTAATTAAATGTCACGGTTGTGCATGAATAACTGCATGTTTATAGGGAATTTTACATTAGAATAAAGTTAGTTCAATAAAACTAACTGTGGTTTTTTTTCTGTTTTTGCTTTTTTCATAAAAACATCTCGGGATGATTAAAGTACTTCAGTCCTTTAACTTCTTGCAACTACTAAGACGATTGAATGTTTAGACAGAATAGATGCTATGGAAGTTCCTTCAGGTCCAACCTGTAAATGTTTAGAGTTACTGCTCTTTTTTAAAGAAATCATTTCCATGTCATTCTAACTTTTCTGCTGCAATTTTCTTTCCTTTTTTTTAGACTTTTTCGGACTTAATTATTAGTTTCATGTTTTAACGAAAAGAGGAAGTTGTCAGAAACATATAATGAGATTGAGTTTGCTAAATGATGTTACTTGTAGTCATCAGCTCAGTGTATCTGGCATTGATACTTAAAATGAGGATTCGGCATTTCTTTACTGTAAAAAAAGGTTAAGTGTGGAGAAGCAAAATATATTCACTGGCTGATCAGCTCTTATTTTTTCTTTATACGCAATTTTTTCCTTGAGATTTACAAATTCCTTTCTTGGACTTCTAAATTTTCAAGATCTTGCTTACTGCTTGGACTTTCTTCGTTTTTTTTTCGAATTAACTAAAATGTAACATAAAAAAGATCGAATATGTTCACTTCTTCGACATTCACTCTTTCCATTGTTTCTATAAGAACCATTTTTTCTTGAAGTATTATTTTTCATCTGTTTAGTACTGTCTGATATGCATGTTTCTTTCTCTACCTTCATCTTAGCCTGTATCGTTATTAATACCAGTAGTGATGTTTTGCTTCAAATTTTCTTAGATAATTTTCAAATGCATGTATTTTTGATCTAAACCTTTCTTTAGTCACTGTCAAATCCTGGGACAACAGAATACACCAACGTCCGCTTGTTTGTTGTGTCACACTATGCTTTTTTGGTTCGGTTCAACTTATTGCCAAATGTAGTTACACAATTGTACATCGTGTTGATTACTCACTGCTTTATATTTCATACGTTGAGAAGCAGTCTTTTGTATCACAACACGAAAGCTCCATAAAGGCTGATTAGAGTGGTATCTTCGTGGATCAAAGGGAATGATAACGACGCGTGTTTCAGAAAACGAGAAAGTGTCAGCTGTTTAGACATTCTTTAGAAAAGTAATGATCTCTTCGAAATCTTCATCGTTCAACGTCCGCTTCTTAGGTCAAGAAAAGATGCGATGTTGCCGTGGAAAGCTGTAGTTGGCTTCGAGATTACGTAATGACTTTTTCCAAAAAAAACTAGTGGCTATCGGTTGAAGATTACCGTTGCAGATAGTTGTTGATGAGGTTGGATATGAATTATTGGACGAACATTTAAGCGGTGAAACAGCAGATTATTCCTCAGATGCCTCCGTGAGTTCAGCACCATTGCGAAGAAGGAATAAGAGGAAAGCATATGTTCCACGTGGTGCCTGTAGCGTCTTGGTTCCCGCGGGAGTGGATTTATTCGAACCAGAGTACGACCCTCTTCCCGGGCCTTCAAGTGGTATTTCATTGATAAACTTCATTATCACATTTTCAACTAGAACGATTATAAATGTGTTAGAAATATTTCGGCTACGAACTGTAAAGCTTGAAATATGCTGGATTGCAGAGTATCATCTAAAGCCATTTGTCTCAAATTCGTCTCTGATTAATGGTAATTTAATTACAGGTTCAGCGAAAGGGTTGTGCAACGTTGAACCTTCACATAAACATGCTAAGGTATTTATTGTTTAGATACTGTTTGAATATAAAAGACAACAAAGTCTTTCAAAGTACAGACCTCACATAACAAAGTTCCAATCGCAATTCTTCTGAACATTGTCACTAATCGTTGTATGGCACACTTCATCATTTGTCATCTCTGTCTTCTTAATATAAAAAAGTGATTGAAATCTAGTATATGTTCATGTTATATTTTTCTTATCTACTTTTTATCTGCTTTTATGTTTATAATTCCTCTTGTGAACAATGCTCAAGCAAAAAGTTTCGTTGGGATTATTTAATGGATAATGAGGAGCTCGGGTTTTTTAATGAAAATATGGACTTTTTAGTTTATGTGATATGTCGATATTTGAATGAGGAAGTATGTGTTTAAAGAGCTGTGTGTGTTTACTAAGACTTCTTTAAGGTAGGAAAACTAGTTCTTATAAGAAAAGAACATCTTTGATTCGATTTTAGTCCATTCTTCAACTTTAAAGTAAAATTTGTTGCAGTTCTTCTCTTTTACTTAATTTCTCTACACAAGCGGTGAAGCTTTGATGTTAGTTACGAATAAGTCATTTTGTCAAGTTTTAAAATACATTGATGAGAAAACAACGAATCATCATATATTCTTTTAAATAATGTTTGTGCAAAATAGGAGGAATGATAAGTTGAGTGTCTTAAAAATCGCTTGTGATTTCAAAGAGAAATTGGTAATGAAATAGTGATTTTTTGGCAGATTTTTGGAGTGACATTAACTGTGAAAATATTGAGTAAAACTGCTACCATCCAAGGATGTTGAATGAAGCTGTCTTCATTCATTTATATTTTGCTTTTGTAAAATATACCGTAGTTCAATCACTGTGCTGAAGTATTAATGTGAAGGGTTCAAAGGTGCATTGAAATTGACATTATGATTACTTTTAGGCAGGTGATTCAAAAACAGATTGTGTAACCCAGCGAAGTATAATTTTAAAAAAGGGATGCTCATTCTGAAATAGTCCAAACTGTCGTCTATAAGTATCTTGTCGTACTGAGGACGGGTATTTTGAGATAGTGAAGATATTTTGATGGAAGTAATTGTGACCACGCATTATGCTATCAGGAGAATTTTTTTATTAGGTTCATTTTTACTGAATTAACAATTACAATTGCTGCTAAAAATTTTTATGCCGCTGCAACACTTTTTTGTGAAATCGTTTAGAATATTCTATATTTTTTTTCACCACTGTTTGAGAACCGCTTGCCGTCTTCGGTAACAACAAAAAATCGTCGCGGAAATTCGGACTTGATAAAGAACAATGCATCCGGCAGAACAGTTGGTTCGCTTCCGAACAACAATCCTGAGCTAGCTAAAAATAAGGATATACGAAATGTTAGCGGTGGATCCACGCGTCGATTCAAAAGTGACAAAATTCGAAGGGCTTTTTCAACGGAGTATTCGATACGGAAACCAGTCAGTGATTCGTTACACATGACGTTTGTCCGGCAGTCCAACGAGCATGACATGTGTCCACCGACTGGGTATGTTTGTTATACAGTTCCCACGTTTTTATTGGTGATTGTTGTGTCGAGATCCTTCCTAACCCTCTATTAAAAAGATGAACAGCATTTCAAGATCTGAATGAAGTTTGACATCTTAAACTCAGACAATTACTACGATAAACGTGTTCTGCTTTACTTTCTCTACTCTACCTTGTTCGTAACTGATTTTTATTACAGACATCGTTCACGTCCACCAAGCGTTGATTCCTTCCGCCAGCAGTCATTTGCTATGCCTTCTGTTGATCGTTCACTTATCCAGTTTACTGCTAGCCCTCCTGTTTCTTCGCATCACCCTCCGGAAATGAAAAAGAAAGGGCGTGATGTACTGGAAGAAGTTCGTCTTGCTTCAACTAAAGCCGAAACTGGAAATAATGTGAAATGCGGTGATCCATGTCGACCTCCAATTAAAATTGTGCTGAAGCCAGTAAAAAAGTGCGAAATGAATCCACCTCTTCAAAAGAAATGTGAAATACGCCATTCCTCACCAGTTAATGCTTCCGACGGCATTACGCGAGCTTCAGTGCGTTCTATACCCGATTTTCGTTATCCGCCAGCTATTGAAAAAGCTGTGTTTAAAATTCGTTCTCCAATCCCACAAAGACGTTCGGATGCTGGATGTCCACCGATGATTAAAGCTACTTCAACAGAAATCAGTACCGTGAGTTCTTTGTTGCATTATAATTATTGTGTCGTTTGATGACGAACCTTCTTCAGCAGAAGTTTAGAGATAAGCTGTTTTATGTCGTGATATAACGCTTTTCAGTGTGTTAAATCTAACTCACTAGCTTTTAAATCCCTTAAATGAATTAGTGATAATAAGTAATAATTTTTCCGTACATTTCTGACTCACATCAGTACTATAAGACTTATTTCTTTGATCTGGGCATTCTACGGTTTGAAAAATGAAGAGATATAATTGTCTAAATGTTGTGTGATGTGATTTGCTACGTGTCGTAGGCTCACGTTCGAATAAAGACAGTGAGTTTCAGGATTTGATTCACATGAATTATGCCGTATGCCTCAGCTATGCTTTATGCCTAATATTTTCTTTTTTCAGCACTTTGATCGTGGAAGTGACGGGGATGAATTTATTAATATAAAAAATTGTATTCCTTCATGGGAAAATGTCTCAGAAACTGGAGAGCAAGAAGGTGTTCACGAGAAGTATGTAACAAAAACTCGGATTGCGGGTAACTTTCTGGCATCAGCGATGGAGAATAATGGCTTTAGCATTGGTGACATTGTATGGGCAAGGAATGGAATGTTTCCGTATTGGCCAGGGCGAATTCACGAATTTGTAAGGGAAAATAAAAAAGGTGGAGCATCCATTGTGTGGTACGGTGACAATACGTACACACCCTTCATTGAGTTCGCTCGAATCGAAAAATTTACTGACTCCTATGAAACAAGGTTTGCGGAAGAAGTTATCTTGTTATATAATACATGGAAGTAGACGTTGTATTTTGATCAAAATGCTATTAGAGTTCGTTCTTTCAAAATTTGTTCCGTATTAATGAAGAATTATTGCATGTTTGTGTTTCACTGATTACATTCGTACTTCTATTGTTATGTTCAGATTCAATCCCATGCGTCCAGATCTCAAGTACCATAAGGCTGTCGCCAATGCGATCATCTCTTGTCTCCCTATTAGGGGTTATTTTGAAAGAAAATTATCTTCACAAGTTCACGAAGTGCTTATGAAAGAAAAAATTGACCTTGGTGAGGTGAACATCATTGCAAAATGTAAGAAAAGAACGTCGAGTGGCTCGTCTCACAGACGAAGGTTGGCACTGGTTTTTTTATCCTCAGTTGTTCTTGGAATTATTGGCTTTTTTCAGATACGGTTTGCAATTGTTTTCTCGTCTGTTTTAGGAAGATCGCTGCTACGAGAATGGAGATTCAGGAAAGTGAGGGAACGGAAATTGTAAAAACCGCAATTTTATCAGCGAGAGCAAATGGTGATGGGTCGGTTGAGGTTAATCCTCCTTCATCGAGCACTTCCGTCGCAACTATCACTGGCAATTATGATGAGTTAATTGGGTTAGGAACTGCAAACAAAGCATCTATTGTTCCGCAGGCAGATGCTTTTGACCCGAAGAAATCTGTGAGTGGCAGTGATACACCACCGTTAGTTACTGCATGTGATTTTGACGAGCTTTTGAATATTTCTTCAGTCAATAATTGAAAATTAGCTCAGCGAGAGAAAAGAGAATTCTGGGGAGTCAAAAAGACTTGATGTGTTTTCAGATATGATATTTTTTCGTAATTCTGACTTGGCTAAGAACAAATCAATAACAGTTGATTTTTACTAGGTTGTTTTTGAATTAGTTAGGTAACACTGTTATAAATTAAAAAATAATTATAAATCTGGTAAGCGATATTTTTGCGCGTGAAGGCATCTTCTCTTAGGTTTCAGTTGTGAAGACCAATGCTAACTTTAACATCCAATTGTGTTGTGTCTGTGTGGTCGTACATTTTTACCGAGTGTTTTCCAAAGAATGGTTGTCTCTGTCATCTGGTTTCGGTTTGATTCTTTATATCATATAGATTTGACTTGTTATTATCAAAATGTTTCTGTATCATGAATTATGTTTGAGCGTTTAGCGTTTTTTCTGTGAATTTACGTATTTACTGTTTATCTTTAATTTAAGAGTTGGTTTCGCTAGTAATTTCCTTTTTTAGATGAGTTGTTATTATGTAGATCATGATGTAATGTGCAGGAATGATACTATTGCTCGTAAGGCAAATCGTTAGGCACCAGTCATTACGTTTTCTTTTTTCCCGTCTAGTTGTTTCTCTTCAAAACTCAATAAATAGAATTTGTTTAGCAAAATTGGAGCACAAAAAATGAGAGAGAAGAGTGTTGGGTTTAAATTTCTGAGTTTTTTTATCTGTTTAACCTGTTTTTTTTGCTATTAGAGATTTGACTTGTTACACTCAAAAAGCTTACATATCCCAAATTTTTTGGATACATTATGTCTTTCTCAAATAAAAACAATGGAGGAGGAGGGGAGAGAGAGAAGGGTGGATGTGAGTGGAGATATCTATGGTTGATGGCAGTTTAGTAAAGTGTAGAACGAGGTATTTTGGTTATTGTCTCAGATGGTGATAAAATTTTGCTATTGCATCAGATTTTTTTTGTCGTTGTTTTTATTGATGCTGGTGCTTTTCCGCAACGTGTTTTTGAATTTGAATTTATATCATCGTTTTCGTGCAGCTTGATGCACTTGGGCTCACGTCTTATTGAGCTTTTGTTTGGTTTGTTTGTTTGCTTATTTCATTGTCCTATATTGACGGATTGTTCTACGATTGATGTGTTTTAATGGAATGTTTTTATTAACACAAGTTGGTTTTCGTGGGAATAAAGTTTTACTTAAATGTCTCTGTTGATATAGTTATTGAGTTTTAAAGGAAAGTTTTTTGAGAACAAAGGTATATTCTACGCTCTGCAAGAAAAGCAAAAAAAATCTGCGAAGAATTTTTCTCTTGCATATCTCAGTTTGCGGGGGCTTCCCTTAGATGAACGATGTGTCTTCTTTTATTCGTCCTCAACTATA
The DNA here is from genome assembly GCA_013365375.1 of Litomosoides brasiliensis. Taxonomy (NCBI): domain Eukaryota; kingdom Metazoa; phylum Nematoda; class Chromadorea; order Rhabditida; family Onchocercidae; genus Litomosoides; species Litomosoides brasiliensis. The sequence continues at coordinate 1,572 of JABVXW010000290.1, read as the reverse complement.
GAGTTGAAGCTTTTCCTTATTAGAGTTGTCTTCCAAAGCAATTTCTTACAATTATGTTTGGTCTGGTAGGTGGTTTTTTTTCTGCTGTTTGTGAGGTTTCATGTGTTATACCTGGCACCAACTGCAGTAAACATAATGATGTGTGTTGGTTTTGTTGACGCTGTAAATTCCAGCATTGGATGGCTAAACTGAAATCTAAAAAAAAAAAAAAAAAAAACCTTGTTTTAATCGCTTTCTTCTTACGTTCGTTTGTTCTCCTCCCTCACCTTCCATTTTCTCGTTCAATTTTACAACCTCTTATCTGCGGTCGCTCACCGTTTTCCCGTTTTAATCGCTATTTTTGTAGTCCCCTGTAGTTGTGAATACGTTCTGTCAGTCATTATGTCCAGCAAGGAATCTATTATTAATAAAATGTTTGTTTACTTATTTCCATGTTTGAAATTCCCCTGATTCTGTCCATCTTCTCAGTTAAAGAGATGTCACTATTATTTCCAACCCGCCATAAATAAGTTTGCGTGAGAGGTGACGTTCTTCTAATACATTAGGATCATTCGCTTTGTTTGTCATTTGACAAGTAAACAATCCTTCACTGATTTCTCTCATGAGAGTGCAACTTCAGAACCTCTGTTATCCCCTATTCTCAACAGGTGGAAAAGCTAGTTCAAGCGGAAAATTGACTTATAATGGATCTAATATGAAGCATGATGAAGATTCAAGTTAGAACTGTCAGCAAAAACAAAAGGACAAATGGATCAAGAGGCATAAGCATCCTCCATTTCATCTCGCGTTATTTTGTAGTACTAGTTAGGTATCTTATGCAGAATGTTAGTTTCGAATGGAAACAGTTCTTGTTAATAAAAGTGATTGACTTCAATGTCACTGCGAAAGATTTATTTTCCTCCACTGCAAAATCAATCATTACAAATCTGCCTTCTGCTTTACAGACTTACAGATGATTACTGCAACCGAAATATCTGCAATGAGTAATAAGATAATACCAAAATGTTGTCAGAATTTAGGACAAGAAAACCGAAAACATTTTATTTCATGTTTGCCTGGAATTGTTAAAGGAGGGAAATTAGGTAAGAATAGAGGGAATGCGAGTGTAAACAATGAATTATTCACCTAAATAATCGAGATATAAAAGAAGATTGGTAAATTCAGTGAGTCCTTATTCTCATTTCAAATGAACGAATGTGAACTGTCTCAGGACATCTTCTACTGATTGATAATGATCAAAATACTCTAACGGTATTCTTTGTATTTACATATTTAAACTAGAAAGAAGATCATAATAGACGGGAAATATGTTTGAGTGGCAATTATTAAGTCCGTGTTAAGATCTGTGTGAGGAACTGTACTGGATAGTTCCTATTAGTTTACTGGTGGATTCTCGTGTACTAGAGGAATGTCACTCTCTATTTATATTGATGTCATCCTTACATCGGCCAAATTCTGCAACTGCACATGTTGTTGTAGCTGTGAACGATTTGGATTGCTTGAGAAATTTCGTGTTGTTTGAAGCTCCACAACAAATCAATAATTTGTCAAGCTTTATTTAGGAACTGATTT
>JABVXW010000289.1:40377-68468 GCA_013365375.1 Litomosoides brasiliensis | reverse complement strand
AACTTCACACTACCACTTTATTATTTTATAAAAAAATTTTTTCTCCATCAATGCAGTGAGTGAATTTTATTTTGCTTTGTTAAAACTTACATTTCATTTGACACACACACACACACACACACACACACACACACACACACATACACACACAAAACTTCCATTTATAAATTTAGGATTTCAATAGAGTTTTTTGCAAAATTAGTAAAAAAAGTTTTTTTTTTTAAATAATTCTACGGAAAAATTTATAGCGAATGGAAGAGTAATGGAAAAGTTTTTGGTTTTTGGAAGAGACAATTTCTTTATAAATGAAACGATGGTATTTAATAAAATTTTTAGCATTATTTCATGGTAAGGTCGGAATTTTTCCAGTCCATGTACATGCACACACACATACACACACACACATGCATGCATGCATGCACAGACACACACACACACACATACATACACACATACCTACATAGCATGTGTGACCTTTCAAAGGTATGAAATAAAACTTTATTGACTGGTTTTATAGTAAATTTGAAGAAAATTTCATCCTTTTGAACAATTTAAATAATTTCAATAACAATTTAAAAGTATTATCCATTTATTGTAAAAATGGTAGTGATGAACGAATAAATGAATTGCTCTTTTACATACAATTCAATATTTTGCAAATATAAAATGCGATAGCATCGCTTACGTGTGCATACGTGCGTATGTGCGTGTATATGTATGTGTGTGTGTGTGTGTGTTCGATAAAAGTCAAAAAAAATGATATAAATGAAATTCATTGATATTATTTTATAGAAATGAAAGTATTTCATCAACTATATGAAAAACAATAATTCCTTATAAGTTACCGCAATCATATTCCACTCAAGTAATTTCATTTCTGTTAATTAGTTAAAAAGTAATTAATTAATGTATAAATTGCCTTAAAATAAAATCGTTGTTAGCAAAAAAAAATTAAATTATTCAAATTTTAATTTGTATAATATAAACGAGCAAATACATCTGATCTTTCTGCTTGGCCTCCTTCTTCAGCATTGATAACCGATAAATGGATGGACATGTTTATCAAATGTAATAAATCATATTTCCTAGCGCAAATGTTACCTAATGACATTTGAGCTATGAGAATCAAATCAATATGAAATGGATAATTCATTTCAAATTTTCACTATTCAAAAATTATGGTTTTTTTTGTTTTGAGCTTTCAAAAGAAAGATTAATGTATGGAATGCATAAATATTATGTGAATAATTTCAATTTTTTATCTTAAAATTTTCAAACTAAAGAAATGAAATTACCGTAGACAGATAGTTTAGTTTAGCAAAAATTGCTTAAATTGAGTAGTTTTTGATAATTTTTCATCTATAAATGTAAAAGTATGACATCAAATAGTATTTCGATATTTATTTGCTAAAAAAAAGGAGGAGAATTTTGGGAGTTTGAATTTATTTTAATCGATCATCGAGTTGAAGAAATTAAAACACTTTTTTTTTCTTTCTTTTTTGATCATAAAATTCTGGTAAGATCATGTAGTCATACTTTTTGACAACTTTTGCATGAATTTCAAGTAATTTCAATGTGCGCCAAAAGTTTCACGTTACCGTTGTTTCACGTTAGGAAGAGGAAAAAAGAGGTGACAGATGCGGTAGACGAAAAGGACAACAAGGAACTTCCCGTTTGGTGTAGTAAAAATGAGATGAAAATTTCAATTTGTTTCTTCCTCATTTATCACTCAATTTTACAATGAAAATTTAAATTCACGTGAATATAATATGAAATTATCTTTCCCAATTGCCAATTACAATATCATTTATTGAAACTTTATGCTAATCTTTAAACTGTTTAATTTTCCTTTCCCTTCCAATGAATTAAATGAAAAACAAAAGAAAATTCATACTGAAAGATAGCATTTTATTTTATTTCAAATTTTTTTGTTTATTCCAAAATGCATAATTCCAGTTCATTACTCTTTTTTTCATTATTCCGGCATAATTTAATCAATTGAAATTCATTTTCAATAATTGAACAAAACAAATTTTCAGTCTTAGATTTCAATTATGCAACAATTTTTTAAAAACAACCATTTTAGAAACGATATTTTTTTCATGCTTTTTGAAATAGATGAAGTGAATTTCAATCAATGACTGTTTAAATTGCATTCATAGATGACAGTATCATTGTGGGAATTGAAATATTACCGCACAGGTTGTCTTTGTATGAGTTATTATTCAACATTTCCTACCGACCAAATTCAATTTCATCGGTTTTTTTTGTTGTTATTCATCTGCTCTTTTAAATACACAAATTATTACAGTAATTATCGAATCGTTAAAAATGGTTGAGAAGAAAGTAAACTGAAATGAGTAATATTAGTTCAACAATATTTACACAATGATAAACGATCACGTAATCATTTCAAGGTTATTTGCATTTCAATTGCACTCATCCTAATCGATATATTCAAAATGAAATTTTAGAAAATATATTTTTGCAATTATGCAAATTATTGGCAACAAATTTTTATCAAATATATGTTATATTAAAAAGAAGAAATGGTTTGAATTGGTTTTTGTTGCGATTTTTTTTAAAAGAAATTTTAAATTTGATTTTCTTGTTGTTTTTTACGAATTTATTATTGTTTTTTTTGTTTCAATATTTACCGCTATTAGGCTTTTGCTCTATTCAAATATTTTTGTAATTTTTCTAACTAATACAAAATACAGTGCTACTATCTTCCTATGAATCATTTTTTGGTGTTTATTTAGCTAAAATGAAATTTTGATATTTGATATGCATTAAAATTAAAATTTCAAGCTTATTCTCTGTTTAACCTAAATATTTTATCAACAAAAGCTTAATTTAAATTTTTAAAATGTTATCAGTACTCTGGTTGTAATAGTTTCCAGCTCTTCGCAAAGTAATCCTACTCTCTTTTAACTGCCATTCATCAATGTATTTCACTTAATTTGTTAAATGAATTGAATTACTGCCCTATGATCGAATAAAATTTCAGAATTAAAAATGTTGAAATCATTTTAAAATGAATGTTACTTTCCAAGTCACCGATATTATCACTTATGCATTCATTTTTTATTTCATATGCAAACGAGCTTGTGCAACATGACTGTTGCATACATCGGCGTTGTGAATCATAAATTTTGATTTGAATTCTATTTTCGCAACATACTAAAATGTAATTCTGTAATATATAAATCATATAATTAGTATTGTAACTTCACATAATTACTATAATTAGGAGCATAATTACAGTATAATCATTATTTTATATTTATGTAAACTTATATTTACATTTATCAAACTTATATTTACTTATATTATAACTTATATTTACAGTAAACTTATATTTACATTTTATATTTACTTATATTTACACTTCTCAGCTATTCTTAGTATAATTACAGAGAAAATATGAATTGTTAAAATAGACTTGTTCAGAACAAAATTTTTAATTTTTTTCAAAAATTTTGAATAATTTTCAAGATGAAGCCAATGTTTGTGGTGTGAAGAAGGGTAGTTGTAAAGAATGCAACTTCTGCTTCACTAAAATTTATTGTTCAAATTTGCATTAACGAATGAAATACAAGAAGAATAGCTGAGACGAGAAGTTTAGTTCAGCAAAAAAAAAAGAAAAAGTTAAATGTATTGTTGAACTGAATTTATATGAAGTCCTACGGTACTGTCCTACCGTAACTCTAACATCGCACATTTTACCTTCGATAAATGGTTTAAATGGTTTATATGCAAATTTATAATCGAATTATATGAAATTATACAAATTTTCTGATTTTATGTTTGAATTCGATTTAAATTCACTCTTTATCTCAAATTCTGCTTAGTAGATGAATTCATTTCTCAACTGAAAAGGTAAAATGACGGTGAGTGTTTCAAAAAAAAAACTTAACAAACTTTAAATTTTCGCAAACATATCTTTGAAACAAATTATCCTCTTACTATGAATATTTGCATCATTAACACAGTAAATTACAACATAATATCAAAGGTGTAAGATTACTTTTGAAATTAGATAATACCTTATCGTATAAGCTATGAAAAGATTGAAATCAAAAAAGCTATCCTAACAATTTCATTTTTTTTATTGCTATGATCATTGATCCCTTGAGCATTTCATCAATGTTTGTAATTCCCGAGAGATCTTATCAATTTTTCCAATTCAATTAGAAATTAGTTAGTTTAATTCAGAAATAACATTTCCACTATCCTAAATTTACAGTTCAACGAATAGTTTTAATGATTAGAATTGGAGAAAAAGCATAAATGAAAGTTTAAAATGAAAAATTTAAGAGATAAATTAGAAAGAATGAAACTGAATGGTAAAGATAGGAAAAAAAATATTTTTTTTTTTGAACATTTAAATGAATAATTTCATTTTCCTCTCTTTCTTCTCTCTTTGCGAAAAATTTCAAATTCCTTTAGCAAACACTCTTCCCATGGGAAATTGAAGCAACAACAATCGATGGAATGTATGGCTCAAATGATATGCGTGCAAATATCAAATGTTTCATTTTTTATATTTAATAAAAATTTCATTTCATTTTTTTTCTTTAAAAACAAAACTTACAGAAAAAAATTTTTATTTGAATGAGCAAAAGTCAAAAATACAACGTAAAATAACTGACTGTGTAATTTTTATTTAAATTAAATTAAATTAATTATGCAAGAGTGTAGTGGGAAATGTTTGACAGTTAGCTTCTTTTTTTTTATTATCAATAATGATAGCAAATATATCTGATAGCAACGAATTGTGATAGCAATAAGAAGATAGCACGGAAAACTTCTAAAGAACGTATCAATTATTTCACTGATAAAATTCGACAAGCTCTGCGACACAGCAAAAAATCAGGTCAATTATTTTTTAGTACTTAATTATAAGACTGATAAGCAATTAGCATTTTTTCTTTTAATGTTTCTTTTTTTTGTTTAATTTCTTCAAAGAAGAAAAAAAATAGTTATTCCATTATTGTCAACTTTAGTTTTGGTATACTTTTGTGTATTTAATTAAATTTTATTAAAATGTAAACTTTGAAAAACTTCACGAAACGTTGATCAAAGATCTGAAAAACAAATCAATTTATTTTGATTTTTTTTTTAATTTTTTTTTTTGAAATAAGTTTTATTTGCAGAACAATTAGCAATTCTCGAACCTGCAACAGGTCAAGAACAAAATAATGCTATAGCAAATAGGGAAATTCCAGTAAGTGTTCCAGTAAATTCCAATAATAGGGAAATTCCAGTAAGTAAGTTCCAATAAGTTGAAATCCCAGTAATAGGGAAATTCCAGTAAGTGTTTTCATAACAATTCGAATAGATCGTTTTGTTAATTTAATTTAAATTTGAAATTAAATTTAAAGCAGAAAAAAAGACTGAGTTCATTCTTTTCATATGTAAAATGATATTGCTAGAGTTGTTAAATTAGAAATTTTCAATAATTTTAGATAATGCCAGTTGTCCAACAATCACATACAGGCGAAACAGGCACTAACCACGCGTTTTTTTTTTCTTGAACTAATTAATTTTTCAATTATTATAATTGGTTAGCACGATGTGCTAATATAATTATAGAAAATTTGATAAATTAATTTCAAAATATTTCTTTCAAAAAAACGATGAAATGATTATTCACTTAAGAATGAGTGTAATAATTCATTATTAAGCCTAAATTTATGCTAACACCAATTTCGATATCACAAAATTTGATTGTGAATTATAATTAGCAAAGCTAAAGAAGAGAATACACTTACTTCACTCTACTTTTTCTCGTCTACTTTTTCATGCTAGCAAAGTAGTAAAATACCTTTTGCAGACGTATCAATGAGAGCATTAGGTATGGCGGTGGATGTTGAGCATCCTGAAACAATGAAACAGGTGAGTAATACACGCAATTTTCCATTTAAAATTACGTCAAACAATTAAGTTACGCATAATTTAAAAGGTAATTAAGAAGTGAAAGGATTAAGTTAATTTATATGAATATATTAAATCAATTTAAGCTTAAAGACTACTGCAATTTGTAATTGAAAAATATACCATATATGAGAGAGAGAGCAAAAGAAGAAAACGTTAAATAAGCTAAATAAGAGAATTTTTGGTGTTTAGATCATTTAAATTTATATTGAAATTTAAATTTAAACGCTAAATGGAGTATTCTTTACAGTTACTGTTGAAAAATTTAGTAAAATTTAGCGCTATCATTCAAACAGATTAAAATATCATTGCTTGATTTTTACCTAATAGAAGAGAGAGAGAGAGAGAGAGGACTAGTTACAGGTTAAAACTTTCTTCAAATTCATCCTTAATTTAAGCTATATTTTCACTCTTACCTAACGATGTACTATTTGCTCATTTTAGGATGAAGCAACAAAGCAATTAGTAACCCGAAAATTATCGGAAGGTTAGTTTTATAAAATTTAATTTAAACAAATTTTCATCATTTATATCGCAATAATTTCAACATCAAAGCATTTAAAGTCTATCGTTTACTACTTCCTGCTAATTACAATTAAATTTTAACACCCTGAAATTTTATCTCTTCCTATGTTTTAGATTTATTTTTAGTTCAGACATAATTATTGCTGACAAATATGAATTTAATAATTTGATATTAAATTAATTTTTCTCGTTTCTTTTCTTTCATTCATTTTGTTAGAGCCGGAAAAGAAGAAACTGAACGTGGACATACGTCATTTTCGTAAGCCATACGTAATACAAGAATTCGATTACTGGTTTATCATTTTTAAAGGAACAATAGCATCGCTATGCATAGCACTGAATATCATACATTTACTTAATTTTCTTGGAATATTTCCGCCAACTTTTAGTCTTTTTAAACTAAAAGCTACAAATTACAACGTAAGATAGCATTTTAAATTTAAAATATTCTAAAGATTTAATTCATCTCGCAAAAAAAAATTTTACGTTATTTTCAATGTTATTAAATAGCATAAATTAATTCTATAGTTACATTTTTAAAATAAATTTTCCTGTAAGTAAAGTAAGTAAATTGAGTACAGACATTTAAAAGTATTCTTTTACAGTATGCGATTACATTAGCAACAAGTAATATTAATAAATTATTTACGAATCGTGTCGGTTTAGTTGTCCGTTTCATGCCTTATTCAGAGAAATCAGAAGTTGAAATTTACTCAAATTGTAAGGGTAAAAATTTCTTTCTTACCTAATTAATAATATTGAATTATGAATGAGTGGATAGATCTTCTTCGTACTCAAAATTGAAATGTGAAATTAATTGAAATGAAATGTAATTGAAATGTGAAGTGAAATTAATTGCTGATCCTATAAATAGCTGCTTTTTAAAATTTTTAGTTTTAATTAACAATTATCAGTGGTCTGAATGGATTGAATTTGAGAAGCGAACTGATCAACGTTGTGGTACGAGCACATATCTACGATATTATAATTTAAGAATTGTAAAAGTAATTGGAAATATCGAAAAAAACCCATTACCAACACGTTGTCCTGCAACAGTGCAGTATAAACATATATGGCAACGTGCCTGTAAGTTACTTATCATCGCAATACAACAGTTTTGCACGTAAGTATTACAATCAATTCGTGTAACGTGAATACATGAATACGTGAATGAGTGATAGCATAGCAACATAAGCGTGTCTACTTTAATGTTAAAATAATTCAAATACATTTTGCTCTTCAACTTCATATTTTTCCTCTTTTCAGTGAAATAAGCTAAAAATTATTAAAATAATAGTTGGAAAATTTATTTTCCCATAACTTAACAAAATAATTATTAATATTAATAATTAATTAACAGAAGACTGTTAGCCTTAGTGAGGTATAATCACTTTTTTATGAATGTCACAAAATTTCTTTACTTATTATTCTAAGGAAGAAAGAGAGAAGAGGAGGAGAAATGATCGGTTATGTTCGAATTATTTCTTCTTTTTCCTGATCGTTGCATATTTGTTTTGTTATTATCAAAAGAAATGGTTCCAGTGAAGTTAGAACGGAAAGTAATATTATTAGCGAGTAACGTGTTATCTATTTCTGATACGTGATAGCTTTTTAGGTTGTCCGCAAAACAACAGTTTGCAACCACTTGAAAATTACGTCAATCTTACATATGATAAAGCATTCTGTATTGTAAAATCTAGTTTGTTACTTTCTTCCTGAAAAACATTTTTTTTACATCTCAAAATTATGCTTTAAAATTGAATTTTAAAAAAATTGTTAAAAATTTTTTGAGCAAATAATTGTTAACAAATGATTGTTTAATTATTGTTATCTGTTATTTGTCGTTTTCCATGACATTGATGTAAAAGATTTAGAAAAAAAAATTAATTAAAAATGTAAATGTTCTAAATTGACAGTAAATTTTGCTTTTAACGAATTTCAATTATTCAAATTTCTTTCATCGATAATTTAGCTTTTAGCTTTACGTAATGTTAACGCAAGTAAATTGTCGGACGTATGTGAAAGTGGCAAATTATGGACGCCGTTGCCAATGGCGGCTTTTCCAGTAAATAATTCGTATTATCAGCGAAGTGATATTGTCAAAAGTTACGGTATATTATAGCTTTTGAAATTAATGACTACTGAAATTAGAAATTTTAAAAAACTTTATAAATTTAATAACAAATTTGCGTGGAGCAAAAAGATAAATGAATTAGCCGAATAATTTCTCATCAAATTGTTTACATTCTTTTATTTCTAAATTTAAACTTTGTAACTGTGAAAATATTACTCGCTCATTTTGCGCAATTAAAAATGCTTAAATATAATTTTAAAATTTCATTTTATTTAAAATATATTATCAAAGAGATCGTAAGTTTTGCATTTTTTTTTCCTTATAACACTTGTGTTAGTGAGAACGAATAAAATAAATAATTAAATTTTCAAACTTTAAATTATTTCATTTTTCTTCAAATTTCAATCAATTACTTCCTTCTTTACAACACTTAAATATTTGAAATAAAATTGGCAAATCAATAAAAGGATAAGTTAATTTTTAGCGTACTGTGTGTAAAATTAATAAATTGAGAAGAGTACGTGCAATGACCACGTAAATTATCATTTAATGTTCTCTTTGAATATTCGGATTACTTTTTAATAGCTCTTAAGAAATTACAAACTTCTTAGAAATTTCATATCCTAAAATTATCATTCTCTTCTTACTTTGACAATTTTAATTCCCACAATTATTCTGTTTCAATAAAAAAAATATTTCAATTTGTTCACTAACGTATCAATATCATTTGCCGTATATGTGAGATTAATAAACAAAAACAATTTACTTTCCTAATTAATCATTTCATAATTATCCATCTAATTATACGTTGTAGAAATTCAACGTGGTGAAATTTTAAAAAATTACTGGATTGGCGTAGAACGAACGAATGGGAAGGATTGGTTAATAAATGGTCGATCGATTAATTTTGATTTAAAATCGAATTGTCAAAATCACTGTTACAATATGGTCTCTCATTCATTTCTTTTTTATTTCTCAATTTCAAAAATTTAATTTAAAAAATATTTGTATTAACTAAGCTAATATTACTAACACTATTTACTAAAAAAAGATTTAAACGATCCGATTAAAGTAAATGTAATTTGTGATCGATTAATTATCGTAATATATGTACTATTCATTTGTTCTAATTGCTAACTTTAGAACAAAATTTTTTTTTAAATTAAATTTTCAAAAAATAAATATTTTATATTAAAAGAAAAAAAGTGTGTAATAATTTGCAGGAAATTTTACTTAGCACTGAGGCATATGAGAAATATTTAGAAAAAAAGAAATACTTCGTTTGTGTTCACAACGGTTAGTCATACCTTTTTCTTTTTTCTCTAATTTTATCAAATATTTTTTTGAAAAAAAAATGACACAAATAAGATTATTTAAATGAAATTTTATGAATAATCAATCAGACGAATGTTGGCTTTTTTCTTCTTTCAAATTAAAAATTCATTTCAAAGAAAAAAAAATTTACTAAAGAAAAGTGGGAATTATTTTCGAGCGATGATCCGCAAGAATGTCTGGCTATTTGTGTAGTAGCAGCAGACGTTAATTGAATTGATATGAAAATTAAAAATTGTATATACTGAAATATATACATTCTATTATTGCAGTGTTGTTAAATTTGTCACTTTTTTTTTAAAAATAAATATTTTTAAAATTTCAGGAAATAGATAATTTAGTATTCAATAAATTGAAGTTTGGAAATTTTTGAATTCAAATAAAACTAGAAAATAAGATTTGAAAAACATCATAGAGGAAATGAAATTAACTTTCTCCACACATATGTCTAGTGACTTAATTAATTTACAAATAAATTTCATTCTATCATTTATGCTAAATAAGTGATATATCGCTGAAAGGAATTGTCTCATTCAAATTTACCTTTTACATTTATCAAACTAAAACTTACTTCTCCTTCATTGATAAAAATTTTTGATTACTGCTTATCTGAGCCTAAGCTTCTATATTAGGAGACATTGATGGGACACTTCAACAATGCATGAAGAACTGTTGCGCAACGATTACTGAAAATTGACGGAAAATTTGACGGAAAAAGTTTGACGAAAAAAGCAATTCGAATTCTTTATGATTGAAAAACTAAAAATTTCATCTTTAATTAAACGAAATTAATCTAATTAGGAAAAAAAAATTAAAGTCATTTCAGCAATCGTCGTCAAATGAAATCATTGAAAATTTTGTTGATATCAAAAATATGCTAAAATTTAAATCCTTTATGAAACAGAAAAACAGGCATATTTCGACATATTATGTAAATAATTCAAATTCAGATCGGTATTGTCCTGGTGAAATAATTACACTCAGCTGATCAGCTGTCAGCCTTTGATCTTCGAGGTTTCTCACTTCCATGTCGCGTTGAATTTTGAAAGCAAATTTTATTGTTCATGCAAAAAAAAGCATTAGCTACACTTCCCGTCATTAATTACAAAGTGTGAAGACAAAAGATAAGCTTTAAATGATATTCATGGAATTTCAAGCAACATTTATCCATAAAATATTCATTAAACTGTTTATTAAACGTTCGTTTTAGGGATATTTCTAGGAATATTTTAAGCAAATTAATTTAATTTTCGAAAAACTACAATTTATTAATATTTATTCAATATGCAAACTACTAGTACTACTACTACTACTACTACTACTACTACCACTACTACTACTACTACCACTACTGCTACTACTATAATTCAAGTTACAGACAGAATTGACACACATTTGCGCCGATTCTATCCACTAGTTTTGTAAATTAATTTTAATTTTTTTAAAATATCTACTGGAGTTAATATAAATTTTAATTTATAAGGAATAGTGACGAAATATTAGTAAGTTCAAGAAACAATTTCAAGTTTTTTTAGAAGCAAACATGAAAAGAAGAAATTACTTGCAGTTAGCATTGTTCATTCTTATAAAATGCTATTATTATTTCATTGATAAGTGATCAGTTCTTTGTTCCCAATAAATAAGCAATCAATTCTTTAAATTTCCCTGTTTCTTTTTAAATTTGAAGTGGACTATATGAGTTTTCGGTAAATGGAATAGATGAAAGAACATTTTCGTCTGGCAATGATTAAGTTAATTCATATCAGAGTGATGTAAACCTATCACTTACTAAATAATTGGAGAAAAAATTTTAATAAAATTACTAATTCTAAAAAGAAGCTATTAATTTGTAATAAAATTAAACCGTCAACGATGAATGAGAGAATGCCAATTTTACACAAGCGAATATTCCTTGGAGAGAATTTAGGAAATGTATTTGCATTATTTCTTCCATCTCTTCACCTTTCCCTCTTCCTCTTTCTCTTTCTCTCTCTCTCTCTCTCTCTTTCCCCCTTTTCCATATGCATGTGTAGGTAATTATTTCATTATCAAAATTTTAGCTAAATTCGTAATAAATTATAAATTCCCGCTATCATTGAAAATATTAATCGGAAAAATTGTCACATATTTTAAAAGCTAAAACGCAAGATGATACATATCAAAGAGAGTCTTGAAAATTAACTCCTTAAGTGATAATTTAAAATTCGCAAAAAACCAAAACATTTAAATTTTAAATTCGGAATCTTTAATTTTATAAAATTTAAAAATTCCAAGTGAATACAATAACAAAACGTATCAATGAGATCTAAAGTAGAACGCAGGATTTCTTCTCCTGAAACGGATTGTGATTATCGGCAAGCCCACTGACAAGCATATCATGCGCCTTCTCTCTCTCGCAATATTCTATTAAACTGCAAAGAAAACAAAATCAAAAAAATAAATTTGAAATTATTGCCAAAAAAAGACTCTGTTGACATCAAAATAAAATAACTCAATGTCATTTAAACTATCATTAAATTCATAAAAGTTAATTGCAATAGAAACAACAAGAAAAAAAATCCACTCTTTAGAGACTTCCGATATTTTCTTCCGTGAAACTTGTGCTTCAATACGAAGTTGTTCAGTTTGCGCTCGAACTTGATCCATTGAATCGAAATTAATTTTTGTTACTTTTTAAAAAAATTCCAGCAAACTTGTAGCAATAAATTCAATTTTAATTAATTCTAAAAAAAATTTCCAAATTTCGATTCTGTTTTTGTTAAATCTGCAAAATTATAAATAAATTGAAGAAATTGCTAATGGTAAGCGTATTTCGCGCAAAATAAGTGCGTATGCGTAAATAGGAAAAAAAATGCGGTAGAAAAGTAGACGTACAATTTTAGCAAAATGTAAAGAGCAATTGTTGAAAGGTGTGGTAAAGGCTTGAATATGTATTTTACCTTAGCAACTAAACTAATAGAAGGTTGGCAAGCGTACAAATCGCTACTCCTCCTTCATTCTACAAATCCATGCTAGTTTTTATTCATTAAAAAATGAAATATTAACTAATAGATAAACAGGTGTAATGTAACAAATTTCACGTGAAATTGATTACGAGCATAAAATGCTCATTAAATTCAATTTCATCTGTCCTAAATTTGTTAGTATTTTCTTTTTCTTTGTCTTTACAATATCACAATTTAATTGTTTTTCAAAAGATAAAAGACTAAGTTTGAGAAGATTTGTAAATTGTTACTTATTAACTAGCACTAATGGTTTTTCTTCATTTTTGAAATAGTTCATCGGTTGAATTGAAAGTAATTTTCAAATTGAAATTGAAATAATTTTCATGCTATTCACTGAGTAATATCATTGATGAACTATGTTAGGGTAGCAAATTGAAGAATGCACTGAAAACTAAAGTATCCTAAAAAAGCTTTCAAGTAAGCTAAGAGAAAGCATCAAGCTGTTGCAAATTTCACTAAGCTAACGTCCAGAAAAAAATGAACCATTGTAATCTTCCTGGCTTTACCGGTAAAAAAAATTACTCCAACGATTTTCCTCTCTCTCTCTCTTTTTCTTTTTATGCATACATAGATAGATAGATAGATAGGATTAGGGCATTCGATTGAGAGACGCAAATTGCAACAGTAAGATGAAGTAAATTAATTTTAGGAAAGGAAATTTGAAAAGAAAAAGAATGAAATTGGAATCGTAAAGAGGAGATAGTGCAGAAAGCTTTAGTAATAGAATGATGTAGCAATAGCGGTCGTATAAGTAGAATTAATCAATCTCATTCTGAAGATATCACTGTGAAAGAAAGGATAAAATTGCGGTCAAAATGAAACCATCTAATCTTATCAACTAGAACTGTCATTTATGCTAATTTAGTGTCGAAAAAGAAAATTAGCCTTTCAGGATGAAATTAAAATAAAGACTGAAGTGACGCATATGAAAATTCACTCTTTTCAAGGAGTGATAAACTTTTTGTGTTTTACAAATGAATCAAACAACGAAAATATTTTTACAAATATAGTCGGAAAATACTGTCACAAATACTATGAATGCTAAATGATGATGCGCGAATAGCTTACCAAACCATAGTCAACCCTCAACTGCTCCTTAATCTCTTCATATCATTAGCGTCTATGTCGTTTCGGCATGTAAATACACGGTATAAAAAGTTAATTCGTTTATTCTAATGCAAAACATTGCAAACTTACAACATGTACATATTGACTTTTTTTATTTACAAACTAAGAATAATTTATACAAAAAATTAAAAGCGATCTTTCCATACTTTTATAATGATTCAGTTTCATATTATTAACAAAATATGAAAACTATAAACTGTAAACATTTAAAAAACATTTTACAGACATCAAAAACCTATTACTATAAATTGAGCAATGCGTAATACCAGTGAAAACGAAATAAAGCTGTTTAACTAATTTAAACAAATCTCATTGGTAACAAACGATCGTCACTGGAATAAAAGACAATAATTTTTTATTATCAAGATAAACAGAATTACGCAATACATCACCTTACGTTATTCTCTGTTAACAATTGACTTCATATGACTATGTGCTTAAACGAGATACACTCCTTGAACGGTTCCTAATATTGCTTGAAACTTTATTACAAGTCGGTTGTAAGCCAATTGGTAATGTTGACAGCGTATTGCTTGATTTTGAAGTCTCTATTTTCGGTCGTTCTTCACCAAGTACGTAATCAGACGACTGCAGCATCCGGGGTATTGTGTGAGTGGTATCTAAAGCACAAATTTATTCTAATTTAATTCACAAATGATTGTCCAGGTGGCTTAATAAATTGAAAACTTCATTTTCATGAATAGAGTAGACATCTAACCTTTGCTGCATTAATTACACTATCAACAGCAAAGTATAAAAGTATTCAAGTGAAGATAATATATTTAAACTTACCAGTTGGTTCTATTGTGGTGAAGAAGGTACGTATTCGATAACCACCAAGCCAAAAAAGAAGTGCAACTATGAGGAAAAAGAAAGTTATTATTTTCATGACAATGAAGTGAAACGGACAATCACGGAAAAATTCATTTAAAAAAATATTGAAATGACGCCCAAATACACCAAGAGAAGTGAATATGAAATTTGATAAGACCTCGCAAATTACATCCAGTGGTGCAATTTCATATATTGGGTCAACATACAGATCCTGAAAACTTGAATGTCAACAAAGGAGCAAGCTAGAAATACCAAATATTACTCCGTTTTTTTTCCTTGCATGCAAATATTCCTATCGTGTGCACTTTTTTACTCCTTATCCAGCCACACAAGACGAAATGACCAGTAAGTTATGAGCACTATTGGTGTCCATTATTTATGTCGTCAATCTAGTAGTCAATATATTTTCTGTTTCACACTAATGTTTAACAAAATTTGAAAGAAACTAGCACCTTGTAATGCTGTTCACACTCA
The DNA here is from genome assembly GCA_013365375.1 of Litomosoides brasiliensis. Lineage (NCBI taxonomy): Eukaryota > Metazoa > Nematoda > Chromadorea > Rhabditida > Onchocercidae > Litomosoides > Litomosoides brasiliensis. The sequence goes on along the minus strand of JABVXW010000289.1, from coordinate 53,156 downwards.
TTTTCTCCTTTGAAGAGGAATAATCCCGAAACCATATTTAAAGCAGTAGACAAGAAACTATCTGCTTTACATTTTTCAGTAAGTGATTTTTCGGCGCGTGACATCCTTGCTGCAATATTGATCTGCAAAAAGTTTTAAATTCAGTCAGCAAAAAAATAAATGAACAAAATCATTAAAAACACAAGAACTTCAATTTTCAAATACTCCCTATCTGCGAGCAAACCCTATCAGTTACGTATCATTTAGAAATGAATTATCGACACAAATCCTCCAAGGCATGATATAAATATAAGAAATATAGTAAGAAACTGTATTCTCACCTGATATTTTTTGTGAAAAGTATTAAACATTGATATGACGAACGATGTGAAGAAAAAAAGCGACATAAAAGAACGTATGGAGAAATGACTACGATAGAGAATTATCAGAGCTGGCACCAACACTACGGTATTCAACAGTGGTAAAAGAGTCACGACTATATTGAAGACATGCTTCATAAATGATATATCTTCATAGTGCTTCTGCAAACAAACACAAATTCCATTTCCATTTTGTCGTTAAAAAAACTGTATATTACTTGCGTATGTGTACTTTTATAGACAATATTTCAGGCTTTATTTTTAAAGACATATTTCTTTTAATTTTGCCAAAAAGTACATTAGCAATACTCTATCTAATCTGGAAAATTATACAACTCTAAACAAGTGTGACCAAAAAACGATGTCACAAAAGCTTAGAAAGAACCTGAACATTATCAGAGTAAGCCAAGGAACTTACTGGAACAATCATTCCCTCCAGAACTTCTCGAACTTGTTCACGCGCAGTAATTGTTTCATCTTTCGAGTTCAAATATTTCTTCAGCACAGCAAAATTGTCAGCATTTAAGTAAACCTCTACAATCCTCTCAATGCGCTTTGTCTGTAAAATAAGAACCGTACTAAGTTTTTAAAAAAATACTGAAAATCCAGAAATAACTTCTCTAAATATATATTTTAAATTGAATGCACCACTTTCCACTCCTGTACCTAAAGCAAACTTCAGAAATTGGAATTTCTCATTTGAGCAAAAAACTATTCGCTCACACCAAACGAGTCCTCACAGAATGAAAATCACAATCTGAAGAATTCATGAAAATGACCCTACCTTATCAATGTCAACATCCATACGATATAAGAAATTCCGCACAATATGTTTCAGTGTCGAATCATGGACATTTTCAACATAGCCTTGAGCTGAAAGTTTTGAATAGCCGTTTAGATTATTAAAATGAAATTAAGGGATGGAAAATGCAATGAAGATAGCTGAAAACTTTTTTCTTTTAATAACGCAACCAAATGTAAAAAAAAACTGAATCCGATTTCACAATGCGACAACTTTGAGCAATATAAAAAAAGTCGGGAGAAGTATCTTGATGCACAATCTTAAGCAGACTTTTAATACTTAATGAATTAGTCTTATCTTGTCATGCTACTTTCCAGCGATAACAATTTTTAAAGCAGAAGGAAATCAGTCAAATTTAATAGAGTATTTTTTTGACGAGGAAAAGAGAACTTGAAAGTGATCCTTTCTGTCTACAGCTATCCTAGCAATGGTAAAATATATACTTTTCAAACATCTTGTCAGATTTTCTTGACAGATTGCCAATTCATCGAGAGTGTTCTTTGTGCAGGATAATGGTAACGCAAAAGGATCATTTGGATCGAGCCAATTTTCTCGATTGACGTGTAGATTCAAATCGATATTTTCGCCACTACAACCAAAAAGCAAATTCCGACATATCATAACGAGTAGTAACGTGATCATGTTACTGCTGAAAAATAAAGAGTACATGAGACTGGAGTCTTCTTGCTATTTCTAAGTAGCTATGCAAAGAATTTCACAAATACCAAGACAGACAGTAGGATACCAACCACCTATTTCACCGCAGATGTACACGCAACTGAGACTTAGTCCTTCCTCTGCTCAAAATCTGTTCGCTCCAGGAACGGTAGCTACTCCTGCAGCCTTCTATTCAATATAACCCTCGATACTTTCAATTAGCAAGCGGTGTGAGTTTGATGCATTCCGATGTGACTGACAATAACGGTGATGATATCATACTCAATTAAGATGATCCCAGAAACTATGGACTGAGAAATTTGAAGTTTCACTTTATTGATGTACTTTTTGAATTACTTGAAATGAAATTAGGCAGCTACGAGGAAGCAATTTTGACTAATACTATTTTCATGAATTTTCTGAAAATTCATTTTCCAGAATTGATACAGTACTTTTATAATTTCTTAAATTATTCTGAACTCTTCATATAGCAGCTCTTTGTTAAAAGTTGCGTCGCAATAATTAATTCATTTTTACGTTTTTTACGTTTCACATAGCTCTTCCTTCGTAATTTTTCAACAATAATGGAAGGGAAATATTTTGGTTTTCGTACAAAATATCATTTTCCCTGTGTAAAACATTTGATAGGCAGAAAGAGAGAGAGAGAGAGAGGAACAATTAGTTTAAAAAAGAAAATTTCTTAGAGAATTAGAACTATTGATCGATTTCCTCCAAACTATTTATTCATTTCATTACAAAATTAAATCATCCTTTTCAACATTAACAAGATTGATTACTAACTCTATCTTTCAATGAGTGATCATGATTGATTACATCTTAAAATATTTGTAATTAAATTAAATTTTTGCTTACTCATTGATAGCATTTAAATTGCATTCTTTCCGCTCAGAGCCACAGTTGCTGCTATTCGAAGATGAGAAATTTTGAAATGCTAAAAATGGATCGAAGCTAAGTGAGAAAATTTTGATCCTTTCTACGGTGTGGATGAAATGAGAGATGAGAAATTATTAAATCTTTTTCTTTTTCAATTTGCAAAACTTAGCTTAAAATTATTTTCTTTTTTACTAACTTGACATTTTGCAAGTATTCATCATTTCTTCGTATGTCTTTTTTTCCATTCGTTCATATTTTTCAGCATTATCAAATTGCAATTTTCAAGTCGATTTGTATAACTTTAAAAAATTTTCAAATAAAATTGAATTGGAAGAAAGTGGTCAGTTTGAATTAACTTTCATGCAGAATGTATTTCCTGAATATATTCCATCAAATGGAGTACACTTTATGTCACATTACACTGTAAAGATTATATTTCATGTCATGAAAATAGATTTTACAAAAAGTTTAAGAATTAAACATGGAGGCTAGAAATTTTTTTTAAAAAAGATGAAATGCTATAAAGGAGAATGATAAAGCTATTCATATTGAATTAATAGCAATAATATCTTTTAATACAAAATATTATTATTTCAGATTTTGGAAATTTATCACTTACCATATTTATCCCTTTTGTTACTTAGAATCAACCTCAGGTCACTATGTTGTTCATTGTAATTTGATAGTTTCATATTTGATTTTTTTGATTAAAATTATATATATATATATGAAACAATATAGTGTAGCTGTGTGAAGGCGAAACAAGGTATTAGCTTTATACATTATTATGATTACTCCTACGACATCTACAACAATGTATTCGGATCAGGCATGTTATGCAAATCAGTAAAAAGACACCGAAAATGGCAAGACAGATCACTGTTGCCATAATTGTGGTAAAACCAGCTAAAAAATGATCGTCGGATGGCACGTCATTCCAAACATCTTTTTCCTGAAAATGCTCAATTGAAGTGTCTGGTGTAACCTGGAATGGTTGTGAATGAATGTGGCATTCTTTCAAGTGAAGTAAATTAAAAATACAAATATGAAATTTTCCAACTAAATTGTCCTTATACATTTCTTTTTTTTGACTGCAAAATCGAAAAAGTATAATAAGGCTCTACTTCTTATACTGCAACACATATGCCGAATATTTTAGGGAATGAATTAATGAAAATGAAAATTGATTACTGGAAATGTGCGATATTTCAAACTAGGCAAAGAAACATCGTCATATTTCACATGGCAAAAATTTGGGTTTCAAAAGAATAGTATACTTATTTATTCCACTTTATCAAAAAACATTGAAGCCAGAAAACTAGTGCTAATTTGAATATTCGATAAATCCGGTTACTAATTTATTACCACCAGCATGATGTTCATCTGTTACTTGCTACCACTACTGTAAATATGGTGACACTGTAGGCGGTGCACTGTAAGAATGTAGTAGTACTGTAGGGGTAGGGATACTGTATGAGATGCTAAGAAATTACTTAGATGAAAATTTTTGATTTGCAATCAATGGATGAAAATATTTGTTACACCAGCTATTTTGCAATTCAACTTCTCTGTAAACTTAGTATGTGGAATTTAAAATTTCTCTGCACCTATGTGCTATATATTTTAAACTCTTATTTGTTGCAAACAAAAACGTTTCAGAAATTTCCTCAATTCATTTTCAACATTTCTTATCAAATTCCACTCCGCCTGTAACATAGTCAAATTCGATTCAATAATTGAATCAAATTAACGCTTTATTTACTCAATTAAAGTGCAAGTAGCACGTAATGACATTTATTTTGTTAATAGGAGTTGATTGCATTGCCTAAAAAACTACGATAGGAAATTTTTAATAAAACTTTCTTTATCAAAATGATTGTGACAGCTATTGCGTAGTTGAAAGGAAGAAGAAAAACAATGAATTGAGGAATGAATGAATGAACAAAATTAATTACCTTAACAGGACAAAGCCATCGTTGCATCATCAGATCATTGATGTGTTTCATTGAGCAAGGTACGTGACATTGTGATTGACATAAATGCTCCGTGTCAAACGTATGTATCATATTTTGTGGATAATGCTGATAAACAGATCTTCGGGCAATTTCATTATATCCCATTAATTAATCAGTTACTGTTATGATATCAAATGATAGGAAATTCTGTAATTTCTATTATTAATTCATTGATATTATTAGTTGCAGAAAATATCTAAGTAAATATTTAAGTACACATAGGGTGGTGGCTAGTAATTTCGTACAATAATTATCAGTGTTATTTCAGTTTTATCAAAACAATTTTTTTTTTCAAAATATAAGTTTAATTTGTCAATTTGAAATTTCCAATTTCAAATTCAAAAGTTAAAATGATCAGAACGAAAAAAAAAACTATGTGAAAAATAATGTTTGAAAAGTGCACAACACTAAGCATTTGTGGTTAAAATTTGAGAATTTCAGATGTGCAAAACATTTCGATTGACTTATTTCACATTAATCATCTTTATTCCATTCTAAATTATGCAAATGTTCTTTTGCAAATGTTTAATAAGAGCTTAGTTAGAGTGAAAAATCGAAATGTAATCGTCATCATCAGATCAGAAGTTAAAAAAATGAATTTAATTTCATAAAGTCATAGTCATTTCTCCCTCTCTTTTATCAGAAATGCAAATGAGGTAAACGAAAAAAGAATTGTTGCATCTGAGCGGAAAAAAAATTAACATCAAAATTAGTAAATAATTAATGAAAAGATTTAGATGAAAATTTATAAAACAAAAAAATCCATTTATTCTACGTGATATTTACATTTTGCTCCAAAAATTTCGTTCAGAAATGATCGTCGAATTGTACAAATCGGTCGAAATTCGTTGTTCATAAATAAAGTCAGTGGAAGTCGCATCAGTGAAATTTCAAATAAATTTAACTGAATAAACTTTTATGAGAGTCATCTGAGCTGAGATGATATGAATGGAGTGATGTTTAGCAATAAATAGATAACAGATGATATCGATCCAATTGAAAAAAATAATTTTCAGCAGGAAAAAAAAATAAGATTTAAATTTAAAAGTGTAAAATTATCGATTAATTAGGTTGATAATTTTTTTTTACCTCCCTTACTTCAAGATCAAATTAGCAATCAGAAGAAAATTTTAAAATAACTATGCTAATTAATAATTACTGATTAAAAAGAAATTACTAAATAATAAATTTTAATTAATTTAAAAAAGTGAAGAATATTTACCAAATTTAATTATAAAGGAAAAAAAACGAATTTAACACTTCTCTTTTTTTTCTGAGACGGAGAGGGAGAGAGAGAGAGAGTTTATTTGAAAATATTAACATATATGTTTCATATGATTAAATAAAAGAAATTAATTAACACTTTCTTATTCTATTTTATTTTTCTTTTTTAATTTAAACCAGCAAAGATGGAAATGAACGTAACAATTTTCAAATTTTTCTCTTAAGTAACAGAAGAAAGAGTGATTGAAGTGAGAGGGATGAAAGAGACAAAAAAAAGAAAGGTAAACAATTGAGAAGAGAGAGAAGAGAAATTAGATTCCTCTTGCAAATACTGCCAATTACAAATTCACATAGCAAAATGCATCTTCATCTTCAACGATGAAGCTTTTATTTATTGCACATGCAACATGAAGAACTGGCCAAGCCATAGCTTCATTGGCTTTGGCTCTCTCTCTGTCATTGGCCCATTTAATTTTCAATTTTCATTTATAGCGCACGTATATCATGCCTTTCGTTATTTTTCCAATTTTAATATCTAATTAAAATTAAACAATGATAATAGTAATATATGGAAATGAGAAGTAATTGAAAAAAAAAGAACAAAACATTTCTCATTAATGAAATTTTAGAAGATTTATAGGCAATGAAAAGTAGTTTAGAAGAAATTAATTTAAGAGTGCATCAGAGATACATTTAAATTATTCATACACTTAGAAACATTTGTTTATTCTATAAATTTCATTGATAAAAAGTACTAAAAACTTATAGTTATCGTATGATTTGAAAGGTAAATAATACATAAGAAAGGAGGCAAATGATAGGCGCAATTTGCATAGATAATCTTAAAGAGGGAGGAAATTAATAGGCGCAATTTGTAAGCGCCCACAAAGCAACAGTTACCTTTAGGACTACCAACGTATAAAAGTATATTTTATTGAAATGAACTGGAAATGTAGCTAGTCAGTATATGCTTAGGATGAATGACAAGTTAGTGTGAGAAATTTAATTATCAACAATGGTTTTACTTCATTCTCGCAAAACATATCAAAAAGAGTGAGAGAGGAAGAGAAAAAAAGCAAGAGAGATGGAAGGGGAAGAGAGGAAGTAAAGAGTGGAGGAAGATTCATTCATTCATTTGTGGAAACATTGAATGAAATAATTTTCATTAAAAATTTTTCTTTTCTGTCTTTTGTGGAAAGAAAAGGAAGAGAAATGGATGGGAGGAAAAGAGAGAGAGAGAGAGAGAGAGAGAGAGAGCGAAAAATGATATTTTAATTTTCAAATGTATTTTAATGAAATGCTATCATTGAATGGTAGTAAGTAATTGATGGTTTGATAGAGAAGGAATGAAATTATAACGTAAAATGATAGAAATAACTATCATCGGAATATTTCAATGCATTTCATTAATTACAAACAAAAATTGCTCACAAAGATATAACTAACGATCGGTAAAAACTTCTTCAATCAACAAAATCAACGGTGCTGATATGACAACCAACACTTTTGTAGGTTACTTTTTAAACAGTAAAAATTCCACTTATTTCACTATTAATTATCACTGATAAGATAATTTAGATTGAATTGAAAGGAAAACAGTTTACAACACGGCAAACGATCATTTTCACATACAACTGAGATATGATGAAAATGAAAAATTCTAAAATTAACAATTTAAAAACAAGATATTTTCATTATTCTTTATAATTAAAGATTAATATGAAATTTAAGTTTTTAAAAAAATAGTAAAAAAAATTCAGTTGCTTTTCTTTCATCCTCTTCCTTTTCATTTTTAACACAAGATACTGATAATGCTGATAAAGATGACAATGAGATAATGATAATCATGATGATGGCGATGATGATGATGATGATGATGATAGAGATAAAACATGATGGAAAGAAATGTATGGAGCAATATAAATGTGCAAGAAATTTTATTACATTAATGGAAGTTCAGTGTTAATAAAAAATCATAACTAATATATTTTCCCATCTACGACTGTTCTTGCTTGTTGAACGAAAAAAAAAGAAAATAAATATTTTAACTCTAAATTGGCTTTCTCATGCATCGCATACATTTTTAATAATATCTCTAAATATATAAAATTAAATGCCGAATTTGAAATTGTAAAGAGAACAAAAAAATGAAGGTACATGAGTGATAGAGAGAGAGAGAGACAGAAAGGGAGAAAGAACTGAAAATTTGTAAAAGAAAAAAGTTCTTGTAAAAGTTAATGATATCGTAGTAGAATTTCATTCGAAAAGATGTTTTATTGAAAATATTTTTTTTTGAGAAATTGTAAAATTTAACAATGAAAGATTCATTGAGGCATTTTTCGAAGTTGAAAAGAAAGCGATAAATAAAATGAAATTGTTAGGAAGAAAACTTCATCCATACCACACCGATATTCTCCTCCCTCTCTTCACCAATTATAGTTTGTTTCTGTTTCACAGAGTCTTATCCTCTTTTTTCCCTTTCTTTTTGAGGGACTAATTTATCAAATTGTATAATGATTTGGAAAACAGAAGCTATATTATGTTGAAATTTTAAGCCATAGGGGAATTGTATTAACAGTGGCGCAAATAGGCATAGAATTCATCCTTCGCACTCTTTTATCTCGCCTTCTTCAACCATTCATTTCACATTTTTAAATTCACCGAAAATATAAAAGTATATGGCAAGAAGCATTCATCGAAAAGAATACTTCGCGAAAGAACTTCATTTTTTTCTTCTTTTTGTTAAGGAGCGACTCGTCCTTTTTTCTATTTCTTTTTGTAAATTCAAAAATTTAGTCGAAGAATGAATGGTAAAAATCATATTTTATTCTTCTCATTGAAACAACAAATTTTTTTTTCCTTCATTTAATAATCTCTACTGCATTGAAATGAATCAGTTCGACCATGCAACATTTTATCTGAGGTTGTGATAGGTGTAGATGAGACAGTAAAAGGTAACAAGTTATTTCAGAAGGACTCAAATGGATGAGAGCAATAAATCGAATTAGGAAGTAATGTTACTTTAAGTATCTTAATTTGTCATCATTTAATAAATTAATAGACATAAAATTAATAAATGGTTGCAAAGATCCGAGCAAGTTATCGACAGAAAAAAGAAAGTTTTGAAATCTATAAAAAAATATTAAATGATCAAATGATTAGAATAGAAACACCAATGAAACAGTGAAGATTGAAACGATTGCAAGGACTGAATTCATTCACTGTGAATTTGAATTTAAAACCATCAAAAAAAAGAATATAAAAATTTATTGAAGAAATTGTTAATTATAAAAAAAAATGATTGAAAATCTTTACCAATGATAAGTGATCATTAGATGAGGAATATATTTTATCAAATGAAGAGATGAATTTCAGGTTATTCGTTGGAATATTTCTGTCAGTATAAACTACTTGTGCTGAATGAATGATTTAAGAAAGCTAATTATCATATGATATGATATGAAAAATTAAGCTAATATGAGATGAATTATCATCACTGAATTGATCGCGTTCTTCCATTCTTCCATATAAAATTAAAATGTTGCATGAATAAGTGGAATTTCAGAGGGAAGAAAAAAGTGATAGCAAAGAGAGGAAGGCTTCAGAAGATGCTTCTTCCACTAGCAAAACAGCTCTTTCAATAGAATAGAAATATCGGACAGAAGAAGGATACTAATAGAAGTACGTCATTTCGTTTTTTGCATCATTCATTTTTGGATAGAAAGCATGCAACATATAATATCACTCTGTTGTATGCCTAAAAGTGTTGCATTAAAAAAAAAGGTAAAATTGAAATATTGCGGTGGAATATTTTCAACTTTAATAAGAAAATAAATTAAGAAAACTTTAATAAACTTTATTTTCAACTTTTTCAACTTTAATAAGAAAAGAAAATTGTATGTTAAAAAAAATGCTTTAAAATTTAATCATAAAATTAATTCAATTCTTTGCATTTTTTTCTTGCGGAAATGAATGACTGGTAGCAAATTTGAGTTGGAAATGAGAATGAAAAAGTATGCATTAGTTAAAATATAACTTCCTTTTCTTTTTTTTTTCAAAAATTTCTTTCACAACATTTCATGTCATAAATTATCATTAGAATACTTATACAGTAACGAACTAAGTGATAGAAGGAAATGTTATTTCGTAATGATACAAAATTAGTCTTTTTTCACGTCACGTGCAACAGATTTCAAATCAATCAAATGGATGTTAAACGAAACAATATATGGAAATTTCTTGCGTTTTTTAAGCTACCCCTGTTTAAAGATATTTTGGAATTGAAAAAAAAGGATAAACTGTTCGACCACTCTAACACAAATATACACGGATCTCCATAGGGGGGGACATATTTTTTAATTCAGGTCATAAGTAATAGTTCGAGAACGAAGCTCTGATAAGAAGATATCAGAGTAGTGACTATATTCAATGTTAAGTTATTACCTGCAATCTTATCGAGTCTTTGCAACAACACTAAACAAAATTTTAATATGTCCACAAAGCATCAGAAGAACGAATTTCATGACAGGTAGCTGCATTGAAAAATTCTAAACTGACTGTGAAATTCCGAGCCATTTTTATTCTGTGCATTGATGTCAAAAAAAAACCAGCAAACGACTTTATAAAAAAAAATCAGAGAGACAAAATGACAAGTGAAAAAGAATGACCAGTAATAAGGCTAAATTCATTATAATATAACAGTAAATCTGGAAATAGCAGTGAGGGAGCGCCTATATTTAATTATGAATGGATATGGAAAATAGGCTTAGAAAGATTACCGCAATTTCAGGTTTTTAAATAAAAATTCTTTATTATGGTAATGAAAGGAGAAACATGAAAGACAACTTGAATGAGTGAAATTGGACCACAACTGTAATCAAGGATCACAAAAACTTTCACATCTCAGGCTCATAATTGAAAACAAGAAACAAAATCCTGTTTTCGAATATATTTTATACTTCAATTATGATTACCATTTGAAATCACCCGACAAGATGCTTTGTTCACATTAAAGTGGAACACAGCCGAGATTCCAGAATAAAAATAGAAAACAGTTAATAGAATTTTTTAAAATAATATTTAGCAGAAATCTGGTTAGTCCATCAAAATTTACGGACTACTAGGAGAAGCAGAGTCAGCAATTTCAAAGAATAAATCACGAACGATTACTATTACACATTATAATTAATAATCAAACTTGAACGGACAGTAAGAAGATTGCAAGGTAGCTTCGATTCGAGATGAGTAGGAAATATCATATGTTTTTTTAGAAACTAATGAAAAGATCTCAACTTCTGAAGAAAGCAAATTAAAACCATAGAAATATGATTTTTATTTAAAAAATCAAAGACTAAAAATTAGCCAGGATCCACTCCTAATATCAAATATTCACAAATACTCAATACAACTTTTTTTTAAAACTAAAAACAGAAAACGGAACAAGGATTTACTGTATTTTTTCGAAGGATGGAGTGCCTAAAACTTTTATAACGGGAAAAAATTGAGCAAGCAAAGTGATTGGAACTTGACTCTGCCTTATTCTAGAAAAAAATTCGAAACATTTGAGGAAAGGGTGAACTATCCGCAGTTAGAAAGGCATAATTCATATGCAGGAATGAAAAGCTCAAGAGGCACAAATTATGAGGAAAAATGTCGAAAAAATTCAGTAGAAGAAAATTACAAGTTTTCAAAGAGATCATAAAAAAAGCACAGAGATAATCATTTATTGCTCACATTATTTTATGATCTTATTAGACAACTGCACCATGTTTGTGGCGGAAATACTCGGTACGTAATGCTTCTGCACATGAAGGTCTTGTTTCCGGTAAGAAAGCTAACATGTTCTGAAATAATAATTTCAGAACAATGATTATTAATGGACTGCATTTTCTCTTTTTACATATAAATTTATAATCAGAATAGGCATTATATCAAATCCACTAAAAATGCACGAAAAGAATTCACATGTGATTTTAACTTAATGCAACTGGTTATTAGACATAAATGTGATTCAGTCTGAACGACTAAAATTTTAATTTTCCAATGAAAAAAAGTAATATATGGAAAAACTCAGTGCTACAGACCCAATTTTCCTCACTTTATTTAAAAACTTCTTCAAATGATTTTTGTGAAACAAACGAGATACCTTTACTAGTTTTGCAGCATCCGGTGGCAATTTTGGCGCAATGCGGCGCATTGGCTGACCAGGATATGACGGATAGAATGAACGTTCAATTACAGCATTTTGAGGCCATTCGCTGGAAGACGGAGTACCAAGTTTTCTGCAAAATAACTTATGCCGTCATGCAGTTCGTGCTGTTGAATGCGAATAATAATTTTATTTTTTGAAGCAGTAATTGTACCTATAAGATATGAAGATATACCATGAAAATATCCCTCAGCTAAACTTCACGAAATCTCTAGAAGAATCAAGCAGAACATAATCTTCGATTTTAGATTTAACTTGATGTTCACAGTTATAAAAGTTTCTAAAAGTAATGCAAAAATTCTGAGAACTTACTGAAATATAATACTCAATTGTTGTGCTTCAGTATGTGCTGGAAAAAGTGGTTGACGTGAATAGAGTTCTGCAATGATGCAGCCGGCAGCCCAGATATCTACACCGCAATTATAGGAGCACTGGAGTAATACTTCTGGACTCCGGTACCACAAGGTCACAACCTAATATTCAGACATTAAAACAATAAGTGAAATGAATTAAAAATAACGGAAGCAAAATGATTACCAGTGTCGTGAAAGATGACTGCATTGAATAGTAGCGGGCTAAACCAAAATCAGCAATTTTGATTGTTTGGTCACGATTGATTA
>JABVXW010000289.1:9123-40277 GCA_013365375.1 Litomosoides brasiliensis | reverse complement strand
TTTCTTATATTCCAATTAGAAACAGAAACCTGCCTGCTTTGCAATATGACGACACTGATGATCACCCATATCACGAGGAATTGTACGCAAAAACTCATACAAGTCCCAGTCACACTTTTCATAAACAACACTCAAACACATTTCACCTTTATCAATTTGACCATGAAATACATCGTGTAACCTGCAACAGTATATCAACTTTATCCAAGAACTTTCATGTCGATATGACACGTCATTTTTTTATCCATAATTTGGTCCATATCGAAAGGCAAAACCATGAAAATTTTTGAAATCAAACAGATTTTGGTAATAATAATAAAGAAATAGAACGGATTTCGCCTTATAAAACTACTAATACCTCTTGGTTTCAAAGAGAGATAGGAAAGTTAAAGAAACAAACTTCACAATGTTTGGATGATCCAAACTATGTAACGCACGTAATGCCGAGATCTCACGTATAATGCTTTGTGGTATGCCATCTTCTGTTATACGTACAATCATCTTTTTTAAAGCGTACTGTAATGAATTGTGTAAACTGAGTGCTAAACATGAAGATTTTTGCTCAGAGGAAGTACAACTTCCATATTATACAAGGCCCGATTAGAGAAAAAACAGTTACTGTAATGGAAAAACACATAGTTTGCTGCGGAAGAATTCAAATATGATGGAAGGTTTCTATAGATAACTAGCGCAAACACGCAGTACTACTTTGTCTTCATATAGTAGGATAGAATAGAGCGAATCAGAATAAAGCAAGAAGTTTCAATAACATCTCTTTGACGTGATTTTTTCAGCATATTAATTAGGACTGAAACCAAGCAAAGAATACTTGCCTGTATGTTACTGGGTATATGAGTAACTAGATATACGACACCATAAGCACCCTTTCCGATCACGCGATGTTCCTCATATTCATGAACATTCTCACGGCTATCCGTACATCGATCACATCTTGAACTTTCATCCATCATATAATAACTGTAAATAAAATTATGTAAAAATGGAAGAAAAATACAATGTAAACACGAAGCAATACAATCTAAATATGCCCACTGCTATCTATTCAACAATTTGTCCCGAAAAGATATCAAGTTTAAAACCAACACACTATCACTGTATCCGCAATTATACTCCAAACACTTCTCCCTTTGTTTCAATAATAAGCCAGCTTTTCAATCGTTCACGAACACACTATTTTGCTAATTTTCTCAATTATATAACCACTCAATGTTTTAATTACTAATTACGTAAGTATCGTTCTTCTTGTACTCTAACTATTCCGCAAAAATTACCAACTACCCATCACAGAATGACCCTGAATTTCAATTTAACTCCATTCATTTGAAAAATTAATTCGCCAATGCAACTAACACGTTAGCGAATAGCGCTATATGAAATTAATCCATCTCTCCGACCATCTCACTTTCCTTTCATGTTGTTTTCTGCCGGTGAGATTTGATCGAATTGGATTTTTCTATTTCCTTATTTGTAACAAACTAGTCTGGTAAGTACGACATGTGCATTTTTTAGGTATTTTTAGGTATCATCCATAACACAGCCGCGTATATTCCACACATTCCACACACACGTATATATATACAGTTGGTTGGTGGGTGCTTTTACGATGAGTGAGAATATTGCTTAGAGCAATTGATGTTGACGAAAGATGGGTGAAGCTGATGCAGTAGGTGATGGCTTTCGTGCAGCGATCATACAGCAACTTGAGCATCGAAATGTTGTGTGCGGACAGTTCGATTCCTTGTTTGCTTCTTGTAAGTTTTATGCTTAATTTCTTTTTTCTATTATCATTGCACAGAATATGATTTTATATGTGTAATTTATCCTCAGTATTGTTTGACTGTATTTCTTTCACCATTAAAATAATAGTTTTAAATTAACATTGTTGTTTGAAGTTACCTTTGCAGATCCTTTAAATGATTCAAATTTTGCAGCTTCCAATTCAGCATCAAATCTTATTTATTTGTAGATTGTGAACTAACAGAGTATGTGACAAATATGGCACGTACCGGACGTGTACGTGCCGGCTCGATCACTTCGTTGTAAGTTTAGCTATTACATTGGTATCCTAGTAACTCGGATAAGCCATTGATTCACGTCACATAGAAAGCATTTGCGTGTAACTCTGTCTGATGAATCAACTAATTGGGATGGAAGTCATTTTATTTGTTTGTATAGAAATTCCTTGTTAAACTCTTCATCAATGGAATAAATATTATCAACAGCTATATTTGAGAGCAGGAAGCTCGGATCGCACAATAGAATTGGAAGCTGAGCTTGCAGATCTTTACCGTAAGAAGGAGCAAAATGACCAACAGCTGATTGAGACAAACAATCGCCTGAGTGTTGTTGCGCGGGAGCTAAGTGCAGTTAATATTGTGTGAGTCTTAGCCAACGTAGATTTTTAATACCTAAATTTTTGATGTGATAAGTAAATCAAGCAATCTTAATTGGAATATTATTAGAAATTATCTTAGGTAAGGTCTGCTGTTGTTTCCGTGCTTAATGCATTGTTTTATGGACTCTTCACTGCGCAGAAATCGAATGATGCAGTTGAAAGGCTTCGACAGTCGTTTTACTTAACATTTAATCTAAAAAAAGCTGTAAGTTATGAAGTTTTAGGGTGATTTTCATTGAAACAACTATTTAGAAAAGATGAATGCCAAAAGGAGAATCAGAGGCTGAAGAAAAAACTGAAAGAAAAAGAAGATGAATTAACTGCATTAGAAGAGGCAAATACTTTATTAAAAGACGAACATTTTGCTCTGCAGGCATGTTTTTCAATAATTTTCATGCAGAGATTTTAAGCTAGGTTTCTAATTCTCTTTTCCAGAACTTGCAGTATTGTCAACTTTTAATAATTTTGAATTATTTAATAGTACATCTATTTGCATTTCTACGTGCATGTATATTAATTTCGTTAGATCAACGATTCGTTGACATGCTATTGAATGCTTAATTCCTTCTGATAAATCTTGAAAGTTTGATTGGCTATTGTAATTAATATTTTATAGGCAAGTTATGACAGCATCGAAAACAAATATCGAGAAGTACAAGAGGAAAGAAACGATTTGGTTGAAAGAATAAAAGAACTTAAAGAGAAAGAAGTCCAGTGGTTTAATGAACAAAATGAACGAGAGCAAGAGTAAGTTCTTTTCAAAATGTTGTGCTTAATTGGAAAAAAATTGTATTTGGTCGGTTGCTAGGTCCAACGTGTTGTGAATCCTGGTTTTGATTTTAATGGAAATATAGGTACTCCTAAACATGGAGTGGGTTCGTTGGATATTTATATATTATTTTGATAGATTAACCCGCAAATTGGATACGTTTATCTGCATGATTCAACCTCGTTTTTCTGAATTTGTTTGAAATGTGTGAGATATATTTCCTTCCTTATTCCTGATTTCCACTTGTTATTGCCTACCTTGGCTCATCTGCGAATGTGCTGTTAATTAAGAGCTAATTTTTAAAGAAATTTCAAAGCGCATATGAATTGCATTTCTAAAAAGTAGGATATTTAGCATGTGATAAATATGTTCTTGGATAACTCCGATTAGTTTTTTTTTTCAAAATTCCACTCTTTAGAGAACGTCGTCGTCGTTTAGCAGTAGATATTGAGTTTGCACTAAACATGTCACACAACAACGAGGACAAAACATACGGGTTAGTTAACAAGCAGAAATGTTCAGTGTATAAAATATTGTTATATCTTTTCTAGATATTTCATTGTCCGGCTAATATGCTGCTTCCTTCTCATGTTTATTCTTTGAGCTTGAAAATTTATCTGAGCAATAAAATTCTGCTTAAGGACTAAAATAACGGTGTTACATCCAACAGCATACACTGAGTGCAAGTGTTTTAATGTACTGGAAATCCAAATCATACAGATAAAATATTATTCAAATGTTCCAATGGACATTTTGGAATTAGTAGTGATTTACAGGTTTGAAATTATCAATAGTACAAATCAGGTCTTTGATTGTAAAGGTGACGTTATTCCTGTTCAGTGTAAAGCAAAACTGGTAAGTTAACATTTCTTATAATTTCATAAATTTTATCAGTAAATTTGCATACTGCGCAATAGATTTTGTATGTTATAAATTGTTTAAGTTTTGTTAGGCTATGTGTTTGGTTCGATCTGGAAACTTAGTAAATGATAACTCGGACTCTCTGTTGTGGGAAGAAAAAAAGGCTTTCCAGTTGTTCAAGTAAATAATTGTTGAACTTTTTTCAAGGATTATGGAGATGATGTTAACGATATTCTTTGGCATCCCGGCGGTAAAATGTTTGCAGGTGGTGGTGGTGACCATAAACTTCGTTTATACAAAGTAGTAGATGACAAATTTGAAAAAATGTAAGAAAAGATTAATTATGCTTTTTACTTTCTGCTTGTTTATTGTTTTACAACAACTTAAGAACTGGCTGCTAGAAACGACTACTAGAAAAACTTTTTAATTTCTAGTAGTAAAAGCAAATTCGCTACAGAAATTTGCCGCAACAATCATTTCCTTGGTCTAGAGGTAAGAGAACTTATGCAAATTAATCTACTTTCTGTTCATCATTTAGTGTTTCTTTGTCTGGTTCGAATGAATCAATACTGCGGATAGACTTCGCAGCCCAAACCAACCAGGTTCTTGGAGCTGGCAATGATAATGCTGTTCGTATTTGGGGGACGGATGATCATGTGGTTAAAGTTCGTAATTTTGCAATGTCTAGTTACCTCTCTGTAACAATATTGGTTTCTCCTCACTAATTTTGCTTTTCTTTTTCTCTGTATCTTTGATTTTTCCTGATTAGTATGCTTCGGATTTCAAAAACTAGTTGATACCTAGGTTACAGATTACTATTTCATTTTTAATGGTTTTTGTCAATCCTGTCAGCTGTCATTTTTTTTCAGCATTCGTTAACAGGACATGGAAATAAGGTATCATCCGCTAAATTCTTTCAAGATGGTTTACAGGTTGTTTCTGGATCTTATGATAGGACTTTTAAACTGTGGGACTTGAAAACTGCTAAGTGTACGTTATACTTTGTTTTTTTTTATTTTCTTTTTCGGTATTTTGGTTTTTCCTTTCTTTACGTATGTTATGGTTATTCCGTAACATGTGCAAAAAAGTGGAAAGTTAGGATGAAATGAGAGAATGGACAAAATGAAGACTTTAACAATATTGGAAGTTTTTATAAATGAAGACTGTGCGTATGCCATTCAGAGAGATTCCAGACATTAACCAAACAAAAGAATCATAAGTTGTTTAAAAAAAATAAATTTGAAATCAAATTTACAGGCATACTTTTTAGGTTTAAGAACATATTTCACGAATTCAGTGGTATATGATATAGCTTCCAGTGATAGGACTGGAATGGTAGCTAGTAGTCATTATGATCGTAAGGTGCGATTCTGGGATACACGACTCAATGAACCAGTTCGTGCAGTTGAACTTGCCAATAAAGTCACATCACTCGTTCTGTCGTTCGGTAAGTTAATATTTTGCTTTTTCGTGCATTATTGTAAAAAATAGATGTCGTTATTACCGCACTTCATATTTGAAAGTTCTTTTTGCTAAGCTTTTTGGGACACCGAAAATTGTTTCCTTGCGCTGCTGAGTTGTTGTTTTAAAATTTTAGCTCTCATCGACTTTCATGGCGGTAGGTTATGTCAGATGTTTATAATATCGAAATTATGAACTATTGTGATAACACCTTAATTTTTGAAGCAAAGAGTAAACAATGTTACAACCTTAAGACGTCATTTATTTCAATTACAAATTACATTAAGACTCTTCCGTTGTACTTGCATCATCACGAGATGAAACGATGTCATTGATCGATCTGCAGTGCTATCAAATTGTTCATATATACAGGTAGTTTTCTTCAACACTTCTGGTATCACTGAGAAATGACGTTGATTGTTTATGGTAGTACATATCAACTTACTTTTGGAAAAAGGGGAGGAAGAGTTTAATGTTTGCACTGTCTCCTTCACTTTAATTTCGATTTTTCCTTTAGATGCATAAAGTGAGAGATCATAGAAGAATTCTTTATAACTTTCAATACTATCAATCATCAAAATTTACTGTAGTGCTGATCAGTATCGAACGGGAAGTGATCACATTCGCTGTGCGATAAGCCCCGGAATGGAATATATTGCATCTGGGTCCAGTGATGGGGCTATCTTTATTTGGAATCTAAAAACAACCAAGCTTGAAAAAACCCTTCAAAAGGGTGGACATGAGTATTTTTTTGAGATTTTAATAAATAAAAATTTTAGTCTACGTAGAATATCTGTTTTTTCTAGGGTAAAAACATTGAATTTTCACTTTCCGTATCACATTAGCTCTTGTCATTTTATCTAGAAGTTGTGAGAGAAGCGAAATAACGAAAGACTGATGACTCATGGAATTTTTGTAAACATTGCCCTTTTCACTTCATATTCCTATACCCAAGAAGATATATTATTAACTGCGCAGTGAAAAGAATTTCGAAAGAAAAAAAAATCAATGATTTTTTTATAGTTGTTGCAATTTTTATACATTAGTTTTTTGCATGTTTGAAGTAGTAAGTGCAAATTTTTCCAGCAAAACACTAATTAAAAAAAATACGTTTTTTTTTATTAATCTGCTAAATATACACTAGGTAAAACCGCTATCACTATCGATTTTCTATCATAATATCTTTGATTAGAAAATCCGATTTTACTTTTCAGGCGAGGTGTGCATTCAGTTTCGTGGCATCCCAAAGGAAATATGTTACTTAGCGCAGGAAAGGAAAAAACTGTTTGTTTATGGACTGTTTGATTTAAACTCAGCTCGATCTTTATTACGATGCTTTTCATTTTCTATTGTATATAAAACTAAAAAGTTTATGTATTTTATTATATCCACTATATTAGAAAAAATACTTGCCGACTCTTTTCTCTAGTATAACCTGTACAAAATCGGGCCATATTGTTCCCATTTCTCGGAGACTTACAGAGATCTGAAGTTAGTAGCATTTCTCATATGATCTTTATTAGCGGTGCTATACTTCTTCAAATCGGAAAGCATCTGTACAAATTAGTCATTCTCTGCTTTTGGTTGTTAGACTTCTGGATTCCCTATTATTATTTCACTGCTGCTGTTGCGTACCCCCATTTTGTATGACCTTAACAATCGTTATCTATAAACTTAATGATGATAAATAATCGAATTTACCTCGCTCATGTTTTCAGTTTTGTGAAAACAGAATTTCTTCAACAGGCCACAAATCATTATTTTAATTTCTAGCATCGCAAAACGCATCCCAATACATTGGCGTGGTCCAGTACCAAAAGCCATCCAGTTTTTTTGAATTGTGGCACAATTTAGGAACCTAAAATCATTCGATCTTTAATCGAAATTTGAACTGCTTTGCTTTATTTTCTGCATTTCGTCTACCTTTATCACTCCTAACCTTCCTGTCGTTTTTACGAAAGCGGATTTTTTGGAAAAAGGTTGAACTGAAAGCATCATTTCCCTTTCTTTGATTTATTTACCATGGAATAAGACCTGGAACAAGATTAAAACCTCTCAGGTTTAAATTGTTTAACGTCGCTTCCCCATATCTCTTGGTCATAGTGTAAGCTCCAGGTGTCAAAAATGACACCCACATTTTTCTTAAATGTGTACGGTCCTATTTTACACTGTTTGACACATGTTCGAGACTGTAATCTGCAAATGAAAATGAAATGGTCACCACACATTAAATATGATTATAGGATGTGAAGTAATTGTGGCAAAATTGATGAGTAAGCGCTCACAAGGAAGCATGCGGAAAAAGCCGAAGCGTTTCCATAATTGCACAATGAAGGTAATTCAAATGCTGTACACTATCGAATGTAATTTCATCCAACGCTGCAATTTCCTGGTGTAACTTTTCCTGTTTCATCGGATTTTGAGCCAATAGATACAATAAATAAGCTGCAGTATTAGCCGTAGTATCAAATCCTGCTAATGTTAGAAAGCGACATTGATTTATAATTTCCTGCAAATTTATCCGACAAATAAATCAAATGAAATATTTCTGTGATAAATTTCAACATAATTACAACTATTTCTTCACAATGCAATCTTTGATTCCTAACAAATATTTAGTAAGGAATTCGACTTTGAAGAATAGTACAACTAGGCATATTTAGATTATTAGGAATTAGATTTTTATCTAGGATGCATATGTGCGGGATATTGATGATATACCTTGAGATACCTTGTATTGTATGCTTTTGAAGCAACATAAACTTACTCCTGGCGTTAATTTCTGAATGATTTTCATAGTTGAGAAGTTACAAGGTTCGTCAGCATTCACTGTCCATCCACTCCATTTCTCATCTTCCACACATTTCATAAAATATAGGAAGCTGGAACGATCCTAAACTAAACCTAAAGAATCATTCCATCATAAAATTTATCTGTATCTGTCCAGAATTTAGTTTTATCTCTTTTTTTCTTGCTAATTAAAACAATCCTATTTTTGTTGTTTAGCAATATAGCACTGAAGAACAGGTAACAATATTGTAATATAAGCTTTAGATGTTAAACACAATTTATTAAAATATAGAACAAGTAGACCTGATTAATGATATCCATTGAAATAACTTTGCGAAGATAATTTGTATATGTAACTAATGGATCAACGTCAAAATGAAACGCTGTACGAAAACGTAGGCACAGTTTGGCGTACATTAACGAGATCCATTTTAAATCTGGTAGACACCCTTAAAAGATATTTTACTACATCAAAAGATCTACTAATTATGAAATATTCAACAAAAAAACAAAACAAAATTGAAATTTTATTAAGTTGCATTAATTACTTCTATTTCCCTTACATGTAAATAGGAAAGAAGGATGGAAACTTTGCAATGGGCTGAATTTTTTCAACAAAAGTTTCAGATTTGGATCATCTTGTTGACAACTGTACGGACGACCCATGCAACATCGTGATATGACATCGAAAGTAAGCTTCTGGAAACGACTGAAACCAGTTTGTGAAAATAAGAAAAGTTATGTCTAACTTCTTAAGCAAATATTAACAAAGAAAATGATTGAAGAAATATATAATTTAAGAAAGTGAAAAGCGATTTATTATTTTACACTTCAATTCTAGAAAACTACAGCATGAAATGCGTACGGATGAAGATCCAACGCTTTGGCATCAATGATTTCGTTTTCAAGATCCATTATAAAACGATTTACAGAATCATGCATCACATAAAATAGCTGCAAAAAAAGATAATTGTTTGTGATTCATAATATCAACGAATAGTTATTCAATGCTTTATAAAAAAAAAATTAATAAAAAATCAGCAACCTTTCGAAGATTCTCATTTGAAATAGCTTTCGATGTTAAACTTCGAATTCGTTTCCATCGTTCACCTCGTGCAGCAAATTCATGAACCTCATAGGTGGTGTCTGGATGAGCACTACTTGGATCTATCTAACATTTAACATACATTTTAGTAAGATGTTAATCATATGAATAAATTAAATGGATGTTTATTTCAATAAAAAAATATAACGAGTAGTTTGATTAAAAATTCTCTTTTTCCAGTTCCACGTGAAGAAAACACAACTTACAATACGTGAATGAAACAAATGGAATTGTTTAAAGCATATTTGATGAATGACTTCTGGATCCGACGTAACGATTGTTGGATGAGAGCCTAGCATTAGGCCATATGTACGGCCATACTTCCTAGTTAATTTGCCAAGTTGCCAATGAGTGGAATGTGATTTCATAATATTTAAACTTCCAAATAACCAATGCTCATTTGGAACTACTGGAAAACCGCAATCATAAATGATATTCCACGCTTTTCGATATCTAAAGTGATATTTTGATCAGTATTGTGCGTCTCTAATTTATTCATCTCAATGATTTTTTTTAACAATTTATTCATCTCAATGATTTTTTAGTCAAAAAACTTTAACATAACTGCTAAAACTTTTGACCTGTTTAATTTCAGCCTATCATGTCGACCTAGGTATGACCTATCCAGCTGTATTCAATTTTTTATCATGAGAAACTTCGGAGGAAACTACTAATCGTTCTCACATTATAATAGAATTGAACTTTTAATTGGAAATTAATTGGAAACGGATCTCAAATCAATTCGGTTCTTTTCTCCTTATTTCGTAAGTTTACCTTTGAATGAATTTGATAATTAGATAGAAGAGAGCAAGAAATAATCCAAAAGTATGAAATAATTCCATTTGTATTGTGAAAAAATCAAGTCAATAATAACAGCCAAAGGTAGTGAGAAATTTCATAAAAATTGCAAACAGTAAGGCAAAGTGGAAGAAGACGGTTTTATTTGATGAAATGTACCCAAAACTTTTTGACACTGCAATGTACTCCTCTTTCGCAGTATTATGTATTCTACCCCCTCTACCGATCCAAAAAAAAGAGAAAACGCAGTCAATTTCCTGCTCATTATTGCCGTAATTGTTAGTTGAAATTACAAAGGTTACATGCGAATAATATCACTTTAATTCATTTTCAAATATATTTGAAGAAAAATTCAGACAACAAAAATCATTTGATATGTTTTAAAATCACTTTCAACTCGTCAAAACCATCTTCATTGCCTTGCCTGTTTTCGAAATGTTAATTTATTCTTTACTATCAACCAACAAAATTGTGCAGCATCCATCTTCTTTGTCCTTCACAGATAAAAAGATTCGCAACGTGAACTGATCGTTACCAAAATATCAACTGACTCTAGTAGCCCGAACCAAACGTACACTCACATAAGGAATCTCTCTGTTTTGAAAATGAGAAGGCAAATGTGTAAAAACCAGACATGATAATTAATTTACTTCTTTTCATTCATTCGCCAAGAGTCTTAGTAACTGCAATTGTACAATAGCTAAATAAAAAAGGAACGATTTCTTCCAGAGATACCATTTTCATACTCTACAGAGCTGTTTTGTAAACCTCATAAGAAAAAATCCAGAACTAATAGCGATTGACTATTTAAATTGTATCTTATTATTATTTAAATAAGTGTTTCAAACATATTATGGGAAGGGAACGAATAAATTTGATATTTACAAATCACAGAACAGAAGAGAAAATAAGAAACTTGTCTGTATCAGTAACAACTGAAAAGTTCCATTACTTCTATTTTAAGAAAAAAACATCACAATAAACACCATCACAGGAAAACGTAACGCAAATTCAATGCATCAAGGAGTCAGAAAAAAGTTCAGTTTTTATATTTTGCTCTTCCTTCTCAACCTTTACTTAGTGCATAGAAGACATCGCAATGATGTGACTAATGATTATGAAAACAATAATTCGTATAATAATGCTGAACCTATCAGTAATGCGCTCTCCATAATCAAAAGAATAAGATAGCGGCGACTACGAACTCGTTCCCCTTCATATTTTTTCCGTAAAATGCTGTTTTTCTCTTGCTCTTCCAGAAGTTTTCGAGAAATTAATTGAAACTGAAAAATCTTTCAAGGAAACGGAATAATAAATCTAAATAAATAAGGACGTTTTCTCAGAAATCAACAAGGTCAAGCTGTCATCTTGTTCAACGATCCACATACACTAGCATACAGTAAGCTTAATGACCGGTGGCTAAATTAAAGATGGCTACTTCGTTTAAAGCAAATAAAACAACTGTCAAAAAATAAAGATTGAAAAAATTAGAGGTTTCTTATAAAAGAAACCCTACCGAAATCCTTAAATTAGGGTCCATAGAGCCTTCTCTTTCATTCTGAGTAATTTCGTATATCGACTGCAACAAAGCGTCAGCTATGTAATTTCTAGTGAAACGAGTTTCACAGGAAGTTATTTGACGACACATTGGACATTCAAAAACCTGTAGAAAGCAACTGAAGTTCATTTGATTGGAAATTTAAGAAAAAGTAAGATAAAAAGAAACGGATTCACAAATGTCACCATATAATCACATGAAAATACGTGAAGACATATGCCATAAATATAAGCATGAAAATATCAATCGCTGCACGTGCATTTGCATCATTTTTATTATTTGAGTGTCACTATTTGAAGTTAATGATTCAATCCTACTTCTACTAATACATCAAACTGAAATGAAGAAACGAAACCGCTATGCGCTCGGCATATGAATTCTCGATAAGCTTCCTGACACAATACTGACAAAATGAATGGCCACAGTTCAGGATAAACGGTGCCGAAGTAAAAATACAGAAACAAACTGGACAGTGCAATGCCGATGAATCTACCGTAACGCGTTCAGCACCATCAATCTTTGCCGCTCTCTAAAAAGCTGTACTTTTTACAACATTTACATTTATGGTGGTTTTGCTGTTTTTACAGCATAGAATTGAAAGATTTTGCTAAAAACATCCTAAGCTACAAGCTCCATATTCTTCATCAACCACCTTCTAAACGTAAAATCTTATTGAAACATACCGTGATATCAACTGAGGAAATGCATATGATGCGTATATTTGTTTTCTTATATCCCAAATTCTGCGAACTGTTGAAACACAGCAAAACCACCATAAATGTGTTGTTATACGCACACAATCAACGTACATCAACGCACAACGTTTTCCAGAAAACAGAAAAACAAAAACACAAACTTACGCGACTTGCCAAATAATCTTGATCTAGCTCAGCGACAGTCGAACGCAAATATGCAAAAAACCGCTTCATTCACTTCTACAAAAAGTAAACTGCAAAATTCAGGAAGCTATATAAAAACTAACAAAATCTCAGTTGTGCACGCCTAGGTATAAAATGTCGCTGAATGACGAGAAGAAAAAAAAAACTTGCAAATATTTTATTTCGTTCTTTGGTAACGAAACAAAAAATACATGTAATAGGCGAGTACGGATGTAGTAAAGACCTTGAATGCAATTTTATAAAATCCACCAAATTATCAAGAATAAAATTTTGTAGTTTCATTATATTGAACTCAAAATCTTAAGAAAATAAACCATGAAACAGATTAAACAAGGCTAATAAAAAACATGAGAACATGTACAACATTCCAGCAACACAATATTGGAATATGCAAACAAAGAAATATTTTACCTATAACTTATCCATAACATTATTTACAACGCAGTGCTCAACAATTCAACTTCAACTCTTCAAAAACAAGAAATTAAGGACATCAAATGCAACTTCGACGATTAATAATAGTTCATTTTTTCCAAGTATTCAACATTTCCTAAGAGAACTCATTAATATTTAGTAAAAAAAATATGAACAAATTTCTTAGTATAACAACTAGAACAACAAAAATTCAGATGATCAGAATTTTCAAATAAGTGAAAAGTTATCGACATGATTCGTGTAACGCATTTTTCGGACATCGAAGGTCGAACATCAGTGGTGGTAAATAGTCCTTCATTATCTTTCTGAAAGATGCAAATTCCTGTATAGAACTAACTGAGAAAAAGAATACACTCAATAACTAATTTTAAATATTTTTGTACTCTAATAACTCGAAATTTATATGCAATAGTTAGGAGTTTCTGAGCGAATCCTTTCAATTTGCACTTGATACGGAATATTTTGCATCAATTCTGCTGACGTAATCAAATTTCATATGTGAAAAGACAAAAGCAGCTTACTTGCAAGCGCGACATTTTATATCAAATACTCCAGAAAATTTTGCAAATAGATTTAAGACATATGAAAGCGTGTGTGCATTTCGAATATCAATACAAGGCATTATTGTCTGCATCAGATGTATATTTGCTTGAACACTCATCTTCCGATATACTAAATATCGACTTTCCTTATGAATGTCGACCTAAAATACAGGATACTTAAATGTTCCACGAATCAACGATTCAAAATATCCCGAAAAGAAAAATAAATCTGATGAAAATGGCAGACCTGACCAGAGCCAACATCCAAATAAGACCATTCTTCATGAGGAGCAATCATTTGCACGAATTCCGGTACACCACTATTGACAACCATTAGCATTTTGAGCAAACAGACATACTGTTTATCTACCACTTGTCCAAATTTAAACTGCAAAAGGAAAAAAAATATTCACGGCTTAACTTCAGAAATCTAGCAACTCTCCCATCCCACTCGCATGCTTATTGCTAGCTAAGCAAGCCACTGGAGAAATTTTTTTTAATGTGAATTCTGCAAATAAATTTACCTTTTCAGTAAAAAGTAACTGGTAGATATCAAAATGACATACTGAATCAAAAGAAATTCATGTTTTGCAGCAATATATAAAAAATTAGCAACCACATTAGTGATATAACACAATAACGACACTTACTTCAACAATAGCTGATAGAGTACTTTTTTCCAGATATCGTCCAACGAGTCCAATTTTTTTAACATTTGGATCCTTTAGTACAACTGTTAATGTTTGTTCGAAAATACTCTGCGGCGATGAATTTAATCCATAGTTTGAGTACGATATTGGTCGGTCTGTCATTATTGATCGCCGCCGATTACCCACAACAGTACGTAGAAACTCAGCATACATTTGCAATAATTGCTGCAACATACAATATGTAGAGAGAAAAATCTGATGCAAATAGCAGGAATGTGAGAAACATAGAAAATAACATTATTTGTTTCCATCCATGTAGATGCTTCCTGTGCCTTATCGTATAGCTCACTAGTATGTGGGTCGATCTGTCCATCGTGCAGAAATCGACTTAGACGCTCCATCTGTACCGTCATAGGTGTCGAGGTGGGCAACTGCTTCGCGTGCGATTCCAAGTTACTATAAGAAAGCAAAATCACTATCGGAACACGTCAATTATTTTGAAAATGAACATCATATACGACATATTCAAATTTACTAACAGGGGCTCTTTGAGTGCCTTTAAATCGATCACTTATAAGAAGTCATCACACTACAAGCAAGAGGTAAATCAAATAACGCAACACCAAAATTATGTCGTAAAACTGATATTTAAACCGAAATATGATCTAAGCTGTATTAACATGTCCACCTGAAATTTAGGCCAACAGTCTCTATAAAACAGAACCGTATCAACAACTGCATTATATTTTTGGTTTTTGAAAACGGCCGTATAAATTATTCACAATATATTTT
This sequence comes from Litomosoides brasiliensis, assembly GCA_013365375.1. Taxonomy (NCBI): domain Eukaryota; kingdom Metazoa; phylum Nematoda; class Chromadorea; order Rhabditida; family Onchocercidae; genus Litomosoides; species Litomosoides brasiliensis. The sequence goes on along the minus strand of JABVXW010000289.1, from coordinate 25,201 downwards.
ATCCATATTTCACTAAACTCTTCATTTAAACAGTGTTGGATTATTTAAGCTAAATGTAGCTTGGCCCTTTCCTTAATCACTGCATATCTGTGACTTCAAAGACTGAGTGTCTTAGTAAGATATGTTATGAGTTGACCATTTAACAAAGTTTTCCAAAACAACACATTGAAAATCCATACAAAAAACAAGAAATGCTTCATCACTGTTTGCGTCTATGTGTGATTAGAAATCTGTCCTCATGTACTGCATACAAATATATGTAAATAGAGTTCTGGCACAGTTTGGAAGAACAGTTTGTTTCTAAAACAATGTAAAAAAAAACTTACTCGTAAATCTGATTGATAAAATCGAGTCTCTCTTCTAGCGTCTTTTCACCGTCGGCTGGATCACTTTCCCAACCACCTTCCATTATTCGGTGATGTACAGACACAACTTCATTCCGAAGTAAGCGCAACAAATTAAGACCTGAAAGTCCATCCTGCACAGCTAAACAATTTGTCAGGACTTTATTGCAGCTAATCCTTTACCCACATAATTCTTTGCAATTTCCATACAATAAGAAACAGCAGACACAGACACCTATCTTAATTTCATAATTCTTTTTAAAACTGCAATTCAATGTTTTAGCAATAATTGTATTTTTTTTCTCAACAACCAAATAAAACTTTCACTGTTTCTACTTCGTTACTATACAGAAAACAGAACTGAAACTTACAATGATCCAAATGAGTTGTCAATGACTGGAATTGTTGACTGGAAATATTACTTTGCATTTCACCACCTAAGAAGCACTTAAATTAATGTATCTAATGAGCATTCAGACGAAAACATTGATGTCCTAACCATAAAGAGTGAAAAATGAATACTCGAAATTATTAAGGAATGGCTTGCAAGGGAAGGATGAAGGATAAACAGAACCAGGAGGCTGCATCAGATCCAGTTCATAATGCAAAAAACAATTCTGCCTCTTCGATAAAGTTGTCAATTTTAATTACCATAAATTTGAACTATTACCACTTTCACCTTCATTTTACAAGTTGCAAAACGAAAACCTCAAAGAACCAAAGACCAATTTTATTCAACTTACGTTCGATCACCCCCAACCTGACCTCAAGCTCGCTCAAAACACCCTCACAACTGACTACACGATCTCAATTTAACGCGTCCCTACTGTGTGAAATTTAGTTGTCATCTGTATCAAGGCAGTAAATTTAGTTGTGAGTGTTGTTTGCTATCGATGTATGGTTATTCCGTTGGTAATAGGTACCTACTTGTGCACTGATTGCTTTCCGATGCAATCGATCTGCATGTGATGGGCAGGGGAGTGGCACTACCACACCAATCAACATTTCTTTCAGCCGTGAGTTGCAACCGTGACATGAGATCGCAGTAGTTGAGAGCACTTAGCCCTGCTGATAATACTTCAAGTTCTGGTGTGTTCCTGTTCGAGGCAAGAAGACTTGACTCTCTTGCTAGTTCTTCACATTCCGATTCATTCCTGTTTGACATATCATCATCTCGCTCTGGGGTTGACCCTATACATTCCGGTGTGTTCGGAAATGGAATAGTTATGAAACTATGTTCCGGAGTATTCCTGCCTAAAAGGGGAATAGTTCGACTTGTGGTTGATGCTGTATTTTCTGGTATGTTCGAAACTGGAACATTTGGCTCTGTGAATGATATTGTACATTCCTTCTCTCTACTCGGTGCTTCATGAGGTGAAATTACTGATGCTGTACTTGATTCTGCTGAAACGGATGCAGTTGATACAACTGAAAATATTGTCCCATCTGGTTTTACAGTAGACTTCGGTGGAGTAACCGCTACTTCCTGTTCTTCAGCTTCTTCGTGGGCAGTTGTCGTTACTTTTAAATCTTTATCTCTAAAATTCATTCTTACAATGCACTACTGTTTCATAACATTTCCTAAAGCAGGAGATAAATGCTCAAAATCTCTTGATGTCTCCTATACTACCTCACTTTAGAAGGATCAAGATTAGAGCTTAAAGACGCAAGTCTTATCATGGAAAGGATAAGCTTTCTTCCCTATCCGTCCTCAAAATAAGGAATACTTAAGGCAAATGGATGCAAACTGCACTTGTCCGCAATCCTTGACACATTTCTTGTCTTCTTTCGTCTGTGACGTTGATAACTTCTTAATATTCGCAGTTCTTCCCTTCGTCGTGCCGTGATTTTCCGGACTATCTGGACTGCTTTTACCACTTTCCGTTTGCGACTGACTGCTTCCGCATGACGATCAGCGTGTACTTCTCTTTCACCTATTTCCGCTCGTTTGCTACTTGGTATTTCTCGTGGTAGTTGCACTCCTTGCTCAAAATTGCTGCTTGTTAGATTCTGCTTGGAAGTTTCGTCTTGTGAGTGTTGTTTATAAGCAGCAGTTTCCTGCAACACTTTATTCTTTCTAACCACATTGTAATGATGCATTTAGCTATTTATGTAGGATGCATATGCTATAATGGAGGAAGGGTAATAGAAGGACACTTCCAGATCCCACACTGAGTTTAGGATCTGAACACACAATATCAGACTATTTTTCAGTATTTATCTACCATTTCATTCGCATATCGTATCGCGTAAAGCGTAACTTGTGCTATATGTCACAACGATTTGTAAATATACTAAGGCGTATAGTTTCTAAAGTATCCGAACGGGTAACCTTTTGAAATTGTTCCAGATGATGCCGCAATTTATTGACCGTAAGACTCTTCCCTGTAATTCGCTGAATTTCTTTTTGTAGGTCTTCGATCGAGGAAGTAGGTTCTTGGACATATTGTTCTAACACCTGGATAACTTCAGGTTTCACCCAGTCGCTTACATCCATAATTTTTCTAGATCCTAGTTGTGGATTATCGTACACAGAGACATATGTAGTAACATGTGTATGTATAAAGAATTAGCAATCTGAAATTAAAGAATTAATGTGGAAGAAAACTATAGCAAAATCGTTGGCCGCTTTCAGGGAAGAAAGAGTGGATCAAAGTTTGCTTTCCTATTGCGATGCGCAGCAGTCTAAGTTAGTTCTTCGATCATGCAAAACAAGAAAGAAGTCTGCGGGGGACATTCGTCTTTTATGTTAGTTAGGCTAACTCAGAAAATTCGAGCAGAATGCACACATAATTGTGCACAAAACCTGTCATTATAGATCGAAACAAACATCAGTTACGGGATTGTATTTTTATGCAAATTTTTCAAACAAAGATGTTGATTCAGATTGGGTCTTTCTGCACGATTAACTTTGATCTGACCCTTTAATTCTGACCATATAGTTCAGTGCAGAAGTAGTCCATATTTGGTCAGCACGGTTTGCTTAATGAGCAGGCCACACTTAAATTGATATGATTCTTGAAAAAAGAATTGAATGGTTTGGTAATTACAGAGTCAGATTTTGAAGGAATAGTTGTGAATGAAACTAAAATTCCGTTCCTGAATATACCAGCTAGAAGTATGAGCTGAGCAAAATCAAACTGAAATAAGTGAAAGAATATAGTTGTGAGACTAAGAGAATCTAATTTTTTCCTTTTTCTACTTTAGAATGGTTAGAATTCAATCGTTGTTATTGGTAACTGTGCTGTGGTGGAGAAAATTTTCATCTGGAAGCTTACGTTGGGTCAAAGTTATTTCGGCTCATTAATTTAAGTCACATAATTTAAAGTAATTTCTTAATCTCATTCCATCTTGGTAGAGAAAGGAGAAGGAGAAAGGTCGAATAACAGAAAACTATCAATTTTCTCCTGCAAAAATCATCCACACTTCTCTTCCATGATTATTTCATTGTTTCACACATACTTCGTCTAGTAGCTGACGTTCAAGATACAACATGCTCAATAGATAAGTGCTGAATTCACTTACAATCGTAAGTTCATTCAGCTGTTGACTTATTTCTTATCTACTTTCGCATAATGATATAGGGTACCAATTTCGAAATTATATACCATAATGGCATATAGCATTTGTGATGCTGTTAGCTTCCAAAACGTTTCGTTTCACGTGGTTTTGGAATATAACTTTTTTGCGTTTAAAAAGAGCGTCGTTCATATTTAAAACCTTTCCACTAATATTTTTAAAGTTCTGCTGAATCAATATGCGTTTTGACGAAGACGTAATTCTTGAAGAAAGTGTAAGCCGAAGGTCGAGAGAGGAGGCTGCTGAATTGTCTCAGTTGATTCTCTACTTGCAGGTATTGCTACGTGAAGTTTCAAAAATTATTTATAAAGCCTAACAGAAAGTATTATGAGACGGTCAACACATTTCCTTTAAACCTTCTTTATAATATTATTTTTCCCGCGGCATGAAACTAAACAACAATCACTTGCTTTCTGTAAAACTCTGTAAAAGAAAGAAAAAAAACTCTGGAAAAGCTCTGTAAAACTTTTCATATTTTTTATGAAGATTTTCATCCTTTCAGAACAGAAAAAGAAGGTGCACCAAACTTGCAAATATTAGACTGTGGGAGCACTGTATCGATCAAACAATTGATGTTCTAGATGAAGTTGTCGGCTTGAAGATATGTTTTTGCACAATTCACGAATTAATCAGAACTTAATCAGTTCTAGCTGTTTGGATCAGAATGCTTTATATCTTTATTTTCAAATACATAAATTTACTCTTCGTTTCTAACTGATTAACATTACATATCGTAGTTTGAATTTTTCAAGAATTTATTTATTTCAGGTATGCAAAACAAAAACTCCACAGGGATACGAGTTGTGCGTAAAAAATGCCTTAAAAATTAAGCACAACACTGCTGATGAGGACCGCTGGTATACAAATGAGGTATGTCTTTTGATGTTGTTGTCATGATTCTTAAGATCTTAAATATTTTTTTAAATTTTGTGATAATCAAATGTATTGTTATAGGATAAAGCAAAGTATGGATTGCTGATTGCAATTTTGATGTTCATTTACATGATGCATCGTCCTGGTTCTTCTAATTATAGTGTTTCCGAAAGTTCACTAAAAAGTTTTTTGGTAAACTTTTCTTTACTGTTATTGTATTTTTATTATTGAAAGTATCTTTTTAAACTTATTTCCTTTATGAGAATTTAATTTGCTTCTAAATGTAATCTTGATAAAGAAAGAAATGGGTATTACTGAAAACAGTTGTTTTGGAAACCAAACGGATCTCAACAAGTTATTTGGAGCCACATATACAGCTGAATTCATTTCACAAGGTTTTTTTTTATTTGATCCAAATCAGTTATGTAAAATCAAAATTGTAAAAATCGATTTGAGGAATTTCAACACTTATTCAGTCACTTTCCGTTAGTTTATTTCTGCTAGTTTCTTAGCCAAATTTTTTGGACCAGTGTAACAGTTCGATAGCTGGTTTTGTTCGTTCATTCTGTTTTAAGTAACTCTTACGAGTGAATTGTAGCTTTCCATTTAAGGTTGGTTAGCTTTCACAAAGGGGACGGATGAAAGTGGTTGTGATATTGTAACATATGAATGGGGACATCGTGCAAAATCTGTTGTTGATCCAATGGTACATAAATTTTGTTTTTGCATACAACTCAGCATGAGAAAGTCTTTTAAATAAAAGCAACCCCACCAATGAAGATAATGCATACCAAAAATGCTGCAAGAAAGTCAATACCGTGCATAAATAAATTAATTGATAATGTAAGCTAATCCTGTTTTCTTCTTTGTGAGAAATCTCTCATTGCGTTCCGTAACATCTTTCGTTAATCTGTCCTGGATTTTGGCAAAAATATCTGAACATCCAAATCGATTCAGGAACAAAAACTTCAGAAGTTAAAACTTGGAAAGGAGAAAAAAAACAACAGAAAAATAGAAGCTAAACAAGAAATAAATTTTCTCCAAAAATAAAAATAACATTTATATTTATTTTAATGAAAATTTGAGCTTATTTGAATGATCTTATGCATATTACTAACTATAAGATTGAATAACACTGATTTATAAAGTAATAAACTTGAAAAATTTTCAGGAAATCCTTCAGACATATTGCAGTATTGATGGTAGTGCTCCACAGCACTGGGGACTGCATTACCAAGAAGCACAGAATGCTGCTGCTCGGAATAGCTGATCGCTTGTTAATAGTTGATGGAAATTTAATTTGATTCCTGTATATATTGTTTTCATCAGTGTAGTATTTCTGTATTTATTTTCTGATTGTTTTTACAAAGACCGATTATGTGTGCATATGCATATATATAAAGATTTCCTCGTTGTTGGATTGTTCAGGAATTTCTTAACCACTGCTTTCTCATCTCCATATATTATTCTTCAAACACTGGACGCAGCAAGTTGGTGATTTGCACATTTAGGTTTCTCTACTTAAGATATTAATGAATGTAATATGCCTTCCCAATCTTATTTGTTCTGCATTGTATGCATATTTATTCCCTAGCAAATAATATATTCCATTGTCTTTTGAAGTATTATTGAACTTATTATTTCTGTGTTTGGAAATACGGAAGTATAAATGAACTTATTTTACTTTTATTGCTGACTTTTTGGAATCATCGGTAATCCAACAGATCATCCACTTCTGTAATTTCATATTGGATATTTCTATCCTGTAAGAATTGAATTTTTCCATCTAAGCTAGGCATCATGCGAAAGAGCTTAAATGTAATAGAGTTTTTAGAATTGTTCTTTTATTCAGATTTTAAACCTTCAGGTATCCTTGGAAAGTTGAGGAGTTTCTGCAAAGCTATAATTTGTCAACGGACCGAGTTCATAGATTGCGAAACTAAAAATTGAAGAACTTAAGTTGCAATTTGTGTTAGGGAAATTAATCGCCTTGTCGAACGGCAGTAGGTCATATTCCTTCATCGATGTTTCTCCGGAACCAATTTTGTGATTTGCTCAAGAACCTTGTGACATTTCAGCCAGAAATGACGCTTGATAATGTTTGAAAAACTGCTTATCATATTCCACGTTCCCAAATTGCAAAGCGAAGTACGCTTGCACTTTGCAGACTGCCAAGCAAGAGATGGTTGACAGGTTTGAGGACTTTAACATATCGTCTAATTCGCTGTGATGCATATTCTTCCTCCAGAAATCTCTCAACTTCATTGCTCATTTTCAGTTTTAAATTTGAAAAGCAATAAATTTTCTTGGTACTTTCAAGAAAGCTTATGAGCACGGAAAGCATACGAAATTGAACGCAAAAAAAAAACGGAAGAAGATGGATCGATCCATTTTTATTTCACAGCACACAAACATAAAATAAACAGAGCGTAGAACTTTAAAACCTTTTATCAATTAAAAAATTCGTTTGACTATTCTAACTTTATTTTACAATTTTATGACTAAAAAAAATTTCTGAAATTTTCAATTATTTTAGATTTTCAATTTTGGTTTTTGTTTTAATGATTGATTACTGATTTACATTTTGCTTTTTTTATGATATCATAATTGATTGCTAATTATGCTATCGTAATAAAACTAAATATTCTTTATTATTTACAATAACAAATCAATTACGAACATATCATTTCACCGATATTCCCATCGACAGTTTCATTTAAAAAAAAAAACAAAATTGCTTATAGCAAAATTTTCTCTTCAAAAGAATTATATTATTTTTTTCTGACATATTTAGCGATAGAAATATTACAATATTGCGTAGTATATCTGTGCGGTATTTCGATTAAAAGTTTTTCTTGAAATAATCAATTTATATTTGAAGTAATCAACGCTATGCATAATTATAATAGCGTTGTTAAATTATTACAAAATTAACAAAATAAAAGAGAAAAGTAAGCAATTTATAAATGTTAATTATTTAATAATAACAGAGAGAGAGAGAGAGAAAGGGAGAGAGAGAGAAAAAAAGCGGCAATTATGACTAATGGCAGTACAATAGATTACGGTGAAGTAATAATGGTGGAAATGGCAGTGATGCTAAGATCGCAAAAAAAAAGGAATGAAAATATCATAATATTAGCATTTAAATGTTTTACTTCAAGTTAGAAATTGTAAAGATGATATGACTAATATTTGAAAAATTAAATTTAAATTGTAAATTATTAATAATTCAAATGTGCTCAATAAGTGAGATGCAAAAAAAGATAAATTTAAATATGCCACTTTTTTTAAAATAAAAAGGAGTGTTTTAGGAATGTAAAATAAAAGCCAATCATTTCGCTATAAAAATTGATTAATTATTCAAATGGATTCTAATTCTATTCCTCTTTTGTTTTCAATTGTTTTAGAATTTTAAGAAAGAAGAATTTTTGCTAATATAATAATGTATGCAAAAAATAAAACGAAACGAAAAAGACATATGACAAATTCTGAGGTAACAAATAAACAAATTATGCAAATGACATTTTAAATATGAAATGACAAATTACATTAATAAAATTAAAGATATGCAATTAACGAAATGATTTAATTGCTTTTCTTTCTTTTAAAAGAAGTAATTAATTTAACATAGTGAAGTGATATGTATATGTGTGTGTCAATATGAATTATCATATTATCTGCTCCTATTAATGAAAATTTACCTGAATGGAAAGGTGTACAATATTCATGTTCACAATGATATTACTATCATTATCAGTTATTGCAAAATTTGATTACTGTCATCATTTGCCATGATCCTTGCTACTACTACTACTACTACTATTGCACCATTCACATTATTGCCATTATCATCAATAATAATTATCATATCACAACTATTATCATCGCTTATTATTTCTACTACAACAGTGAAAGGAGATCGATGCAACGCTATTGATAAGGATAAAATCCTAAATATTATAAAAATAGAAACTTTTCGTTTTTTTTTCAACAAGTAATTTTGATTGTCATTTCATTTAGTAACATTCAAATAAGTTATATTATTAAAACAAACAGTTTCTGTGTAAATAAAAAAAACGATAAAAATTTCGAAATTGAATGAAACATTGAGAATTCATTTATAGTAATAAAAATGCAAATGTACTGTTACAAAAAAGAGTACAACGTCCAAGAATAAATTATCAGTAATCAAATATATCACGTAAGTACTTACGCGATATTCTGATAAATATATAGCGAACACATAACTCGCCACGTCAGAAAATAAATTTAAATAAAAGTAAGAAGAAAGAACAAAGAGTATTTTGAAAGTTTTTGTTTTTTTTTTCGTATGGCAAAAATGAAGAAGTAAAAATATCGCATGCAGCAAGACATTTGTTAGGTAAATTGCTAAGCAAATGTCTTGCTGTCCGAAAGCATAGTTCTTTCTTTTTACGTGTCTGCGTGATTTTTGCTTGTTTTGAAATTTAAAATTAGAAATAAATTAAATGAGTGAATTGATGAAAATAAATTTTAAATCAATTTTCGGTATGCTTGAACAAATTGTTCAATTATTTACAATATTTTGAATATCAATATTTGTCGAGTGATTTATATATGGTTGTTTGTTAACTTTCATTGTTTCAAATAGCAAAGAGAGAAAAAAATGAAATTAAAAAAAATAATTTGAGAAAAATAATAAATGATAAAATAACTTGCTTGGAATGATATCATTCATAGTTATATAAATAATCGTTTAATCCTTTCCCATCTATCCACTTCATTTTCATTAAGTGTTAATAATAATAGTAATAGTAATAATAAGTAATAATAATAATAATTAATAATTAATAATAATAATGCCATAATAATGACAATAATAAACAAATAAATAATAAGTAATTTAAGTAAATGATCATACGTAGGATGTCAAGTAAGCGGCGACGTGCTCGCACACTTAATAAAAACAAATTATAATTGAAGAACGCACTTAATTTATTCTTAGCATCGTCGCACATTGCATACTTCTCGTTCATATTCATTTCCAGAACATTGCCCGCCTTCGCCGTAACATTTGCGCACTCTCTTTCGGATACCTCTACCGCATGTTTCAGAACAAGGTGACCAATAACCCCAGCCTAAAAGCTCTTATTTGATGTGTTATTAAATATAAGTTCGTTCCAACTTAGATCACAATTTCAACCCTTAATCTCTTACTCTATAAGATTGCTAAAATTTAAATAAAGGAATTTACTTTGCAAATGCCATTAAACGCTAAGTAAACTAAAATTTTAATATTATCTATAAAAATTAAGTAAAAATACCTGCATTAAAATAAATTCAGAATTGTGTAAATTTAATTTCAGCAAAATGATATATACACCTATCATTCGTATAATTATTATCAATGATTTTTTTTTAAATATCAAAACATATTATTGCTACCTAACCAATTTCATCTAAAATTCTGCAGTTCATGAAACTGTTAAAAATATAGCAAAATCTATTCATATCAACTAAAAACTTTTTAATTAGTATAATTCTAATGCTATCAATGCACTATCATTCGTGTCTACAGCGATCTTCATCCTTCATTTTATTTTAGTCCTAAATTGAAATACAAATTTTGGATCAGGTAGATTAGCCGATCACATTGACATAGAAATCTATCACATTTCAAACTCTATACTTTTATCACATATTCCATCCATTGGACAATGATAAGTGATAAAGCATATAATGCCTGAGATTAACTTAACCATTTTCATCACTTTTTTTAAGATATAAAGTTTAAGTAATAGCCATAAGGTGGCATACTAAATCTTCGTTTATGGGAAATTATGAGGACATATTTGAGCAAATAAACTTAAAAGAAAAGAAATTGAAACTAAAATTCTCTAAGAATGCATGCAGTGCTTTTTTTGTCTTTCTTGAAAAGTTAGAAAAAGTGTTAAAGAGGAAGAATAGAATTTATTAATTAATTTAGAAAGAAAATTTACAAAAGAATTTGCAAAAGTATAGGATCATATTGAGCAGTGCTCGGTAAAGGACCGTTATTGAATGGCCAAAAACGGTGAACGTTTCGTTTTGTAAAATTCGTGACAGTTCCATTGGTGGAATTGAAGAGATAATTGATATGTGATGTAGTCGGAATAGATGTTTTAGTGGTAATTGTTGCACGCCCGGATGTGTTATCAGCTATGATAAGAGAGTATCAGTGGAAGAATACTTACCGCCCCATGAAGCAGTAGATCCGTATGAAAGTGTTTTGCAATGTTTGATCATGCATGGTAGTGAATCTTTAGATGGACCATTACAAATCCCATGCTGACATAAACGTGTACGTCTCTTAAAACCACCACCACACGTTGTACTACAACTACCCCAGTCAGACCATCCGGTCCATTGACCAACTGTTGTAGTTCCAGTTGCTGCTGGACATGGACTTTCGTTACAATTCTGCTGTTCCAGGCTTGTTCCAAAACAACCGTTTGTAGTTGAACATTTTCTAAAAAAAAAAACAAATAATAACTATTTGTATGAAATTAGCAAAGAAATAAAAATTTCAAATTGATTCATAAATTAATTAATTGAAATTACTGAAGTTATACTGTCTTATAAACTAACTTTTCCATCAGTAATTAAGTACATAGTGACTGTTGTGCAATATTCTAATTAATTTATAATCTGCACTTACCTCTTCCTGGTACGTGCACCTTTTCCGCATGTTAAAGTGCATTGTGACCACGCTTCCCATTGCAACCACCGGACACTAACTTCACACGGACCCAAATTACATGACATCCTCGACTGTCCTGAACCATCGCATGGTTCCTGTCATTGTGAAATATTTATTTTGATAACAAAAATTTTTCTTACGAAATTAGACGACAATAATTGCTCATTAAGTATTATTAACTAACTTTCAAAAATCAGAAACAAAGGTATCTACCGGTATAACTAATTGATGAACGTAATTTAATGTAAGTTAACCAATCTGGAAGACTTTACGTTAGTGCAGTAACGATTTCGACTTCGTATTCCAGGTCCACAGCTAACCGAACATTGTGACCACTCCGTCCAACTACCCCATAAACCAACCGTACCCGTATTACATGTACCCATATTACATTGTCGTTTTTCCATCGAATTCTCTAAATTAATTATCCAAAATTAAGGTAACTTTTAGCTAATATCAATAGTATATCTCATATTCATTTCAGAATATGCTAATATTTTTAAATGCAAAAATTTTAATATCCTAAACAACACACACTAATTAATTTGAAATATTGCACCTGGACATGAGAATGAAAGTGAAGTTTGTGATGAACTGGAGCATCGTCGATATCGTGCTTGCGATCCGATACCACACGTAACGGAACATTGATTCCACGAAGTCCATTCACTCCAACTACCTTCCTGATCTGATGCTGTTGTGCTACTACAAGCTGATAAGTTGCACTGAATTTTCTCAGATGATCCACCTGAACATTGACTTCTTTCACCAATGCATGATCGAACCCTGTAATCCTCAATCAATCAATGAAGATCTAAACTGTCGAAATTTTCATCACTTCAGTCATATCGATCGATTTATCTGTGCAACAGTGAATATTGTTGGTGAGGTTAGAAATTGCTGCACCAGAATTTAAATAATTTTTTCGATTTATTAAATAAGGAAAAATATCAAAATTGAGCATTGAGGGGCAGGTTACGACAGGTTTTTTTTCTTCCTTCCTTTCATTCTCTTTATTCTTTCCAGTTCATCCACAAAAATATTCCATCAATAATGCAAATCATTTATTTCTCCATCAATGAACTCTGAACTTGATCAGTAAGAACTTTCAAGTATTTACAGTTGAAAAATTAACTTCGGATGAGTTTGTATATGCGATCTTTGAATTGTAATCTATTCTTCACCTTCTGACACCATCAACCATGAGTTTCCTCTCTCTGTCCGTTTCTTTACCCCTCTCTCTCTCTCCACTAAGATTCCTATCAAAGGGAAATCTTCGTAGAGAGAGAGAGAGAGAGGAAGTTTTATTTCCAATTACCTCCTCTATCTCAAATGTTGCATAATCTCTGCTTCATTGCAGCCGTGTCTTTCTTCAATCTTTCATACCTCTCTATCCATCATACTTTCGTACGGTTGTTAGTCACGTACGATCGAATGACTACAGTCAAATTCAGTACAAACTCTTTCGCTTCAACGAGGAGATGACAAAAACGATTTTTGTCATCCCTTACTATATAAGTACTATTTAGCTATGCCATTCATTTACCTTCTTCTTCTATCAGATATTCAGCTGTTTGTTTCATCTATCTTTACTCTATCAAATCACTCAACGACAATAATTTGTTGTGATTTAAAAAGAAACAATTAAAACGCAGTAAGAATCATATTTTTCACAACATTTATTATCATTAATTATTATTATTTATTATTGTTATTATTATTTATTATATTCTTATTATTGTTGTTATTATTGAATATAATTGATATTTTTATGTAATATTTAATAAATTTAAATCTTAAGAAGTAAGCTCAAATTATTAGATTGAATTTAAAAGAAGAATTTGTTCTCTAATAAAAATTACCGTTGTCTGTAGCCTGTACCACATGTTTGAGAGCAGAATGACCACGTTGACCAAGTTGACCATTGAACTGCAGTTGTACTGGTTGATACTGTACTGGTCGCTACAATATTCCTCTGAGGGCATCTTTCACTGATATTTGGGCATGACAAGTCACGTGTGATTAACGCACTATTATCACAAGATAATGGCTACAAAGAAAAACGTCAGCAGGTTGCTTTGAAAATATATCTTAATCACTTTATCAATTAATCTATTACAATTTGTTATTACCTCTCTCTCTCTCTCTCTCTCCCTCTCTTGTTGCAATTCATTATTTGAATAATTAGAAAAACTAACAAGACATTCGCCATCTAAGCAATATCTATTGGTGCCACATGGTGCACCATCCGGAAGAATATTACCAAAAAAACGATAATTTCGTTGCGATCCATAACGATTTATCACATCACAAAAGATCTAAATTTAACAATTAAGCAATAATTTATTTAAATTAATTTCATTTTATTTAATATAATTTTTCGTCAAATCAATTAATTAATTCAATCTGTCATTTTGTTTGTTTAGAATTATTGATTTACAAAAAACAAAAAACGGTCACTTAAATTATTCATTTAATTCTTTAAAAAATTTTTTCTCTCTTAATTTTATACGTAAAAAAAGTATTAAATTTGCAAAAAAAAATGTTTCAACGTAAAGTTTAACGGTTAAATTGTTAGCCAATAAAAATTCGCACAATAATTTACTAATTACTAATTTCTAAATCGGTTTTGTTTGCAAAAAAAAAACCTTTTTGTGATCCTTTTCGAAGCAAAAATTAGGCGTTTAAAATATTTAAGTTGCATAGAATGGAAACCTTGCATGCACGTTGAGGATAACGAATTAACTGCGTGCCACTTCCACTTAAATCTGAATCATTTTTTAGCTTTTTCTGTTGCGTGCAGTGTTCTCTAATATGCTGCAAGAAATAAAAGAAAAAGAAGAAAGAAATTAAATTAGGAAAATTTAATCAATTAATTAATTAAAATTAAAAATTGACAGTTTAATTTTTCTTCTCTTTTAATTTAATGAAGAATTTACAAAATGTTGTTGTAATAGTTGAAAGAAAAAAGGAATTTACAAATTTTCTATCTATTAGATTTATAATTTTTATGAATGCGAGAAAAAAAAAACGTGAAAAAAATTTACTTTTTCAACTGATTTACTAGATGTTACGCATCGACGATTGCATACAATTGCACGTAATGTTGCACCTACGCATTCTGCGCCACCATTTGCAGGTAATGGATTGTTGCAGTTTCGAGCGCTCGTTGTAATACCTACGCTACCACTTATATCGGAGCATTTGCACGCTTCACAAGAAACTTCCGACCAACTGGACCATTGTCCATCGATACGCTGTAAGAGAGGAAAATATTTTTCATTGATAAATTATAATGAAATAAAAATTTTAAAAATTGAATTTGAAAAAATCAGTTTTTTTTTGCTTTTAATATTAAACAAACTATTTTAATTTGAATTTAATGATAGATACACAATAGGAAGGTAAATTTAATTTTATAGATAAATGTTTAAAGTATAAGTAAAATTTAATTTTTGATTAGGATAAATTAAATCCGAGCAGAAAATGAGTGATACCTTAGGCATAGCAGCTGCTGCACCAATACCTGGCCATGGAACACATCGACCAAGTTCACACCATTTTGATGAACCACAAAAAGTTCCCTCAAGTGCTGGATGAGAGGTGATTATTCGACCAAAGGTTGACTGTCCACACCACATCATATAGCATATACCATCGTAATGATCTTGTCGTGGACTGATCTGAAAAATTTTTAACTTTTGTTTAAAAGAAAAAAAATGCATTGAAGAATTTTTCATTGCAAAATTTTTAATTGTTATTTATTTTAAATTGTTTAATATTAATTGTTATTTATTCAAAAAAAAAAATTTCACTTTTTCCAAACTTATCAGTTTTTCCATATTTTTTGTAAGCATAAATTTCTATCGCTGTTTTTTTTCATACAAAAACATCCAAAATATTATTGCATAAAAGGTGAAGGTCAAGTTGACGTTAATTATATTGCAAAGTTATACTTAAAATGAAACGATCTTTGATTAATACAATCTAATCATTGATCTTCAACAGCTGATGATGCTGTAATGTTACGATGGAACTAATTTTGCAATTTTCATTTTAAATTAATTAGACAAAAAAGAAGAGTGATAATTAATTGATTAATTATCAGTGGTAGTGATCTAGAACCTGTCGATATCCTTGACCATGCATTATATAGCATTGCGTATCAGCATTGTAAACCTGTCCTGGCTTAAGATCTGTTCGCATTGTTAGTTTTTGTGGTAGATTGGATACTCGTAGACAGTTCTTACCACGACTACTAAAATTCATCAAAATTTTAAAAGATAAAAATAATGATGAAAAATGTCGCACACATAAACTGTATAAGTTATGTATTAAAAGAACTGAATTGCCATAATTACACTTTTCAAAAAAAAAAATAAATTCATAATGGTACCTACTCGAGACGTTGTAAAAATGTATGGTAGTCACGTAAGCTACAAATTGACCACGTTACTTTTCCTGGTCCTAACGATGAACTCATAATATGTTTTGCTGGACAATATGGCTCATCATGACGCATTCCAACGCTGCAAATGACATTTAGCGATAAATTTATTGTACT